>JAZDUA010001525.1:0-58692 GCA_038098605.1 Gryllus longicercus | reverse complement strand
TATAAAAATTCAAAAAATTTTAATTTAAAAAAATTTAAAAAATCAAAAAATATAAAAAATCAAAAAATATAAAAAAAATCAAAAAATATTTAAAATCAAAAAATATAAAAAATCAAAAAATATTAAAATAAAAAATAAAAAAATGTAAAAAATCAAAAAAAATAAAAGTCTCGTCACGTCACGGCACGGCACGGCACGGCACGGCACGACACGACACGACACGACACGACACGCACGACACGACACGACACGACATGACACGACACGACACGACACAACACCACACGACACGACACGACACGACACGACACGTCACGACACGACACGACACAACACGCACGATACGACACGACACGACACGCACGACACGACACGACACGACACGACACGCACGACACGACACGACACGACACGCACGACACGACACGACACGACACGCACGACACGACACGACACGACACGACACGAGATGACACGACACGCACGACACGACACGACTCGACACGACACGACACGCACGACACGACACGACACGACATGCACGACACGACACGACACGACATGAGATGACACGACACGCACGACACGACACGACACGACACGCACGACACGACACGACACGACATGAGATGACACGACACGCACGACACGACACTACACGACACGACACGACACGCACGACACGACACGAAACGCACGACACGACACGTCACGAAACGACACGACACGACACGACACGCACGACACGACACGACACGACACGACACGACAAGACTCGACACGGTACGGCACGACACGCACGACACGACACGACACGACGCGACACGACACGACATGACAAGACACGACACGACACGACACGACACGACACGGCACGGCACGACACGACACAACACGACACGACACGAAACGACACGAGACAACACGACACGACACGTCACGACACGACACGACACGCACGACACGACACGACACGAAACGACACGACACGACACGCACGACACGACACGACACGACACGACACGACAAGACACGACACGACACGACACGGCACGGCAAGGCACGACACGACACGACACAACACGACACGACACGACACGACACGTCACGACACGACACGAAACGACACGATGAGACACGACACGACACGACACGACACGTCACGACACAAAACGACACGACACGACACGTAACGTCTCGTCTCATCTAAGAATTATAAAAATAAAAAAATCAAAAAATATTAAAAATCAAAAAATATAAATTCAAAAAATGTTAATTTCGAAAAATATAAAAAATTAAAAAATATAAAAAATCAAAAAATATAAAAAATCAAAAAATATAAAAAAATCAAAAAATATAAAAAATCAAAAAATATAAAAAATCAAAAAAATATAAAAAATCAAAAAATATAAAAAATCAAAAAATATAAAAAATCAAAAAATATAAAAAATCAAAAAATATAAAAAATCAAAAAATATAAAAAATCAAAAAATATAAAAAATCATAAAATAAAAAATGTAAAAAATCAAAAAAATTAAAAGTCTCGTCACGTCACGGCACGGCACGGCACGGCACGGCACGGCACGACACCACACGACACGACACGACACGCACGACACGACACGACACGACACATGACACGACACGACACCACACGACACGACACGACACGCACGATACGACACGACACGACACGTAACGTCTCGTCTCGTCTAAGAATTATAAAAATTTAAAAATCAAAAATTTTAAAAATCAAAAAATATAAAAATTCAAAAAATGTTAATTTCGAAAAATATAAAAAATCAAAAAATATAAAAAATCAAAAAAATATAAAAAATCAAAAATATAAAAAATCAAAAAATATAAAAATCAAAAAATATAAAAAATCAAATAAATATAAAAAATCAAAAAATAAAAAAATGTAAAAAATCAAAAAAATAAAAAGTCTCGTCACGTCACGGCACGGCAAGGCACGGCACGGCACGGCACGGCACGACACGACACGGCACGACACGACACGACACGCACGAGACAACACGACACGAAACGACACGAAACGACACGACACGACACGACACGACACGCGCGACACGACACGACCCGACACGAAACGACACGACACGACACGACACGCACGACACGACACGACACGACACGACAAGACATGACATGACACGACACGGCACGGCACGGCACGGCACGACACGACACGACACAACACGACACGACACGACACGACACGACACGACACGAAACGACACGAGACAACACGACACGACACGACACGTCACGACACGACACGACACGACACGACACGACACGTAACGTCTTGTCTCGTCTCGTCTAAGAATTATAAAAAATTAAAAAATCAAAAATATGAAAAACCAAAAAATATATAAATTCAAAAAATTTAAATTTCAAAAATTTAAAAAATCAAAAATATAAAAAATCAAAAAATATAAAAAAATCAAAAAATATAAAAAATCAAAAAATATAAAAAATCAAAAAATATTAAAAATAAAAAATAAAAAAATGTAAAAAATCAAAAAAAATAAAAGTCTCGTCACGTCACGTCACGGCACGTCACGGGACGGCACGGCACGACACGACACGACACGAAACGACACGCACGGACACGACACGACACGACAGGACACGAACGACACGACACGCACGACACGACACGCACGACACGACACGACACAACATGCACGACACGACACGACACGACACGACACGCACGACACGACACTACACGACACGACACGCACGACACGACACGACACGACACGACACGACACGCACGACACGACACGACACGACACGCACGACACGACACGACACGACACGCACGACACGACACAACACGACACGACACGCACGACACGACACGACACGACACAACACGACACGACACTACACGACACGACACGACACGACACGCACGACACGACACGACACGGCACGACACGAAACGCACGTCACGACACGACACGGCACGAAAAGACGCACGACACGACACGACACGAAACGACACGACACGCACGACACGACACGACACAACACGACACGAACGACACGACACGACACGACACGACACGACCCGACACGCACGACACGACACGAGACGACACGACACGAACGAATCGACACGACACGCACGACACGACACGACACGACGCGACACGACACGACACGCACGACACGACACGACACGAAACGACACGACACGACACGACACGAACGACACGACACGACACGAAACGACAGGACTCGACACGACACGCACGACACGACACGACACGACAAGACACGACACGACACGACACGACACGACACGGCACGGCAAGGCACGACACGACACGACACAACACGACACGACCCGACACGACACGACACGACACGACACGACAGGTCACGACACGACACGAAACGACACGAGGCAACACGACACGACACGTCACGACACGACACGACACGTAACGTCTCGTCTCGTCTAAGAATTATAAAAATTTAAAAATCAAAAAATATGAAAATTCAAAATTGTTAATTTCGAAAATATAAAAAATCAAGAAATATAAAAAATCAAAAAAAATATAAAAAAAATCAAAAAATATAAAAAATTAAAAAAAAAATAAAAATATAAAAAAATCAAAAAATAAAAAGGCTCGTCACGTCACGGCACGGCACGGCACGGCACGGCACGGTACGACACGACACGATACGCACGACACGACACGACATGACACGCACGACACGACACGACATGTCACGAACGACACGACACGCACGATACGACACGCACGACACGACACGACACGACACGCACGAAACGACACGACACGAAACGACACGAAAGACATGACACGACACGACACGAACGACACGACACGCACGACACGACACGCACGACACGACACGACACGCACGACAAGACACGACACGACACGCACGACACGACACGACACGACACACACGCACGACACGTCACGACACGACACGCACGACACGACACGACACGACACGCACGAAAAACACGACACGACACGACACGACACGCACGACACGACACGACACGACACGACACGCACGACACGACACGACACGACACGACACAACACGACACGACACTACACGACACGACACGACACGACACGCACGACACGACACGACACGGCACGACACGACACGCACGTCACGACACGACACGACACGACACAACACGACACGAAACGACACGACACGACACGACACGCACGACACGACACGACACGAAACGACAGGACACGACACGACACGCACGACACGACACGACACGACAAGACACGACACGACACGACACGGCACAGCAAGGCACGACACGACACAAAACGACACGACGCGACAAGACACGACAGGTCACGACACAACACGAAACGACAGGGGCAACACGACACGACACGTCACGACACGACACGGCACGACACGTAACGTCTCGTCTAAGAATTATAAAAATTTAAAAAATCAAAAAATATTAAAAATCAAAAAATATAAAAATTAAAAAAATGTTAATTTCGAAAAATATAAAAAATCAAAAAATATAAAAAATCAAAAATTAGAAATAATCAAAAAAATATAAAAAATAAAAAAATATAAAAAATCAAAAAATATAAAAAATCAAAAAATATAAAAATCAAAAAATATAAAAAATCAAAAAATATAAAAAATCAAAAAATATAAAAATTCAAAAATAAAAAAATAAAAAATATAAAAAATCAAAAAATAAAAAGTCTTGTCACGGCACGGCACGGCACGACACGACACGACACAACACGATACGCACGACCCGACATGACATGACACGCACGACACGACACGACACGACACGACACAAACGACACGACACGCACGACACGACACGCACGACACGACACGCACGAAACGACACGACACGACACGAAACGACACGCACGACACGACACGACACGACACGAACGACACGACAGGCACGACACGACACGCACGACACGACACGACACGACACGCACGACACGACATGACACGACACACACGACACGACACGACACGACACGCACGACACGACACGACACGCACGACACGAAACGACACGACACGCACGACACGACACGACACGACACGCACGACACGACACGACACGACACGCACGACACGACACGACACGACACGCACGACACGACACGACACGAGATGACACGACACGCACGACACGACACGGCACGACACGACACGACACGACACTACACGACACGACACGACACGCACGACACGACACGAAACGACACGACACGCACAACACGACACGACACGACACGCACGACACGACACGACACGACACGACATGCACGACACGACACGACACGACACGAAACGACACGACACGACACGCACGACACGACACGACACGCCAAGACACGACACGGCACGGCACGACACGCACGACACGACACGACACGACGCGACACAACACGATTTGACACGAAACGACACGAGACAACACGACACGCACGACACGACACGACGCGACACGACACGACACGACATGACAAGACACGACACGACACGACACGACACGGCACGGCACGACACGACACAACACGATTTGACACGAAACGACACGAGACAACACGACACGACACGACACGACACGACCCGACACGCACGACACGACACGACACGAGACGACACGACACAAACGACACGACACGACACGACACAACACGCACGACACGACACGACACGACGCGACACGACACGACACGGCACGCACGACACGACACGACACGACCCGAAACGACACGACACGACACGACACGACACGCACGACACGACACGACACGAAACGAGAGGACACGACACGACACGCACGACACGACCACGACACGACACGACAAGACACGAGACGACACGAGACGACACGGCACGGCAAGGCACGACACGACACGACACAACACGACACGACACGACACGACACGACACGACAGGTCACGACACGACACGAAACGACACGAGGCAACACGACACGACACGTCACGACACGACACGACACGTAACGTCTCGTCTCGTCTAAGGATTATAAAAATTTAAAAAATCAAAAAATATTAAAAATCAAAAAATATTAAAATTAAAAAAATGTTAATTTCGAAAAATATAAAAAATCAAAAATATAAAAAAACAAAAAAATATAAAAAATCAAAAAAATATAAAAAATCAAAAAATATAAAAATTCAAAAAACATAAAAAATCAAAAATATAAAAAATCAAAAATATAAAAAATCAAAAAATATAAAAAATCAAAAATATAAAAAATCAAAAAATATAAAAATCAAAAAATCAAAAAATCAAAAAATCAAAAAATAAAAAATATAAAAAAATAAAAATAAAAAGTCTTGTCACGGCACGGCACGGCACGGCACGGCACGACACGACACGACACGACACGACACAACACGATACGCACGACACGACACATGACACGCACGACACGACACGACACGACACGACACGACACAAACGACACGACACGCACGACACGACACGACACGACACGATACGAACGACACGACAAGAAACGACACGGACACGCACGACACGACACGACACGCACGACACGACACGACACGACACGCACGACACGACACGACACGCACGACACGAAACGACACGACACGCACGACACGACACGACACGACACGCACGACACGACACGACACGACACGAGATGACACGACACGCACGACACGACACGACTCGACACGACACGACACGCACGACACGACACGACACGACACGCACGACACGACACGACACGACATGAGATGACACGACACGCACGACATGACACGACACGACACGACACGCACGACACGACACGACACGACATGAGATGACACGACACGCACGACACGACACTACACGACACGACACGACACGCACGACACGACACGAAACGCACGACACGACACGTCACGAAACGACACGACACGACACGACACGCACGACACGACACGACACGACACGACAAGACACGACACGGTACGGCACGACACGCACGACACGACACGACACGACGCGACACGACACGACATGACAAGACACGACACGACACGACACGGCACGGCACGACACGACACAACACGACACGACACGAAACGACACGAGACAACACGACACGACACGTCACGACACGACACGACACGCACGACACGACACGACACGAAACGACACGACACGACACGCACGACACGACACGACACGACAAGACACGACACGACACGACACGGCACGGCAAGGCACGACACGACACGACACAACACGACACGACACGACACGACACGTCACGACACGACACGAAACGACACGAGACAACACGACACGACACGACACGACACGTCACGACACAAAACGACACGACACGACACGTAACGTCTCGTCTCGTCTAAGAATTATAAAAATAAAAAAATCAAAAAATATTAAAAATCAAAAAATATAAATTCAAAAAATGTTAATTGCGAAAAATATAAAAAATCAAAAAATATAAAAAATCAAAAAATATAAAAAATCAAAAAATATAAAAAATCAAAAAATATAAAAAATCAAATAAATATAAAAAATCAAAAAATCAAAAAATGTAAAAAATCAAAAATAAAAAGGCTCGTCACGTCACGGCACGGCAAGGCACGGCACGGCACGTCACGACACGACACGGCACGGCACGACACGACACGACACGCACGAGACAACACGACACGAAACGACACGAAACGACACGACACGACACGACACGACACGCGCGACACGACACGACACGACACGAAACGACACGACACGACACGACACGCACGACACGACACGACACGACACGACAAGACATGACATGACACGACACGGCACGGCACGGCACGGCACGACACGACACGACACAACACGACACGACACGACACGACACGACACGACACGACACGAAACGACACGAGACAACACGAAACGACACGACACGTCACGACACGACACGACACGACACGACACGACACGTAACGTCTCGTCTCGTCTCGTCTAAGAATTATAAAAATTTAAAAAATCAAAAAATATGAAAAACCAAAAAATATATAAATTCAAAAAATTTTAATTTCAAAAAATTTAAAAATCAAAAAATATAAAAAATCAAAAAATATAAAAAAATCAAAAAATATAAAAAATCAAAAAATATAAAAAATCAAAAAATATTAAAAATAAAAAATAAAAAATGTAAAAAATCAAAAAAAATAAAAGTCTCGTCACGTCACGTCACGGCACGTCACGGGACGGCACGGCACGACACGACACGACACGAAACGACACGCACGGACACGACACGACACGACAGGACACGAACGACACGACACGCACGACACGACACGCACGACACGACACGACACGACACGCACGACACGACACGACACGACACGACACGACACGCACGACACGACACTACACGACACGACACGCACGACACGACACGACACGACACGACACGCACGACACGACACGACACGACACGCACGACACGACACGACACGACACGCACGACACGACACAACACGACACGACACGCACGACACGACACGACACGACACAACACGACACGACACTACACGACACGACACGACACGACACGCACGACACGACACGACACGGCACGACACGAAACGCACGTCACGACACGACACGGCACGAAAAGACGCACGACACGACACGACACGAAACGACACGACACGCACGACACGACACGACACAACACGACACGAACGACACGACACGACACGACACGACACGACCTGACACGCACGACACGACACGAGACGACACGACACGAACGACACGACACGACACGACACGCACGACACGACACGACACGACGCGACACGACACGACGCGACACGACACGACCACGCACGACACGACACGACACGAAACGACACGACACGACACGACACGCACGACACGACACGACACAAAACGACAGGACTCGACACGACACGCACGACACGACACGACACGACAAGACACGACACGACACGACACGACACGACACGGCACGGCAAGGCACGACACGACACGACACAACACGACACGACCCGACACGACACGACACGACACGACACGACAGGTCACGACACGACACGAAACGACACGAGGCAACACGACACGACACGTCACGCCACGACACGACACGTAACGTCTCGTCTCGTCTAAGAATTATAAAAATTTAAAAAATCAAAAAATATGAAAATTCAAAAATTGTTAATTTCGAAAATATAAAAAATCAAGAAATATAAAAAATCAAAAAAATATAAAAAAAATCAAAAAATATAAAAAATCAAAAAAATAAAAAATAAAAAATATAAAAAAATCAAAAAATAAAAGGCTCGTCACGTCACGTCCACGGCACGGCACGGCACGGCACGGCACGACACGACACGACACGATACGCACGACACGACACGACATGACACGCACGACACGACACGACATGACACGAACGACACGACACGCACGATACGACACGCACGACACGACACGACACGACACGCACGAAACGACACGACACGAAACGACACGAAAGACACGACACGACACGACACGAACGACACGACACGCACGACACGACACGCACGACACGACACGACACGCACGACAAGACACGACACGACACGCACGACACGACACGACACGACACGCACGACACGACACGACACGACACGCCACGACACGACACGACACGACACGCACGACACAACACGACACGACACGACACGACACGCACGACACGACACGACACGACACGCACGACACGACACGACACGACACAACACGACACGACACTACACGACACGACACGACACGACACGCACGACACGACACGACACGGCACGACACGACACGCACGTCACGACACGACACGACACGACACAACACGACACGAAACGACACGACACGACACGACACGCACGACACGACACGACACGAAACGACAGGACACGACACGACACGCACGACACGACACGACACGACAAGACACGACACGACACGACACGGCACAGCAAGGCACGACACGACACAAAACGACACGACGCGACAAGACACGACAGGTCACGACACGACACAAACGACAGGGGCAACACGACACGACACGTCACGACACGACACGGCACGACACGTAACGTCTCGTCTAAGAATTATAAAAATTAAAAAATCAAAAAATATTAAAAATCAAAAAATATAAAAATTAAAAAAATGTTAATTTCGAAAAATATAAAAAATCAAAAAATATAAAAAATCAAAAATTAGAAAAAATCAAAAAAATATAAAAAATAAAAAAATATAAAAAAATCAAAAAAAATAAAAATCAAAAAATATAAAATTCAAAAAATATAAAAAATCAAAAAATATAAAAAATCAAAAAATATAAAATTCAAAAAATCAAAAAATAAAAAATATAAAAAATCAAAAAATAAAAAGTCTTGTCACGGCACGGCACGGCACGACACGACACGACACGACACAACACGATACGCACGACCCGACATGACATGACACGCACGACACGACACGACACGACACAACACAAACGACACGACACGCACGACGACACGCACGACACGACACGCACGAAACGACACGACACGACACGAAACGACACGCACGACACGACACGACACGACACGAACGACACGACACGCACGACACGACACGCACGACACGACACGACACGACACGCACGACACGACATGACACGACACGCACGACACGACACGACACGACACGCACGACACGACACGACACGCACGACACGAAACGACACGACACGCACGACACGACACGACACGACACGCACGACACGACACGACACGCACGACACGACACGACACGACACGCACGACACGACACGACACGAGATGACACGACACGCACGACACGACACGGCACGACACGACACGACACGACACGACACTACACGACACGACACGACACGCACGACACGACACGAAACGACACGACACGCACAACACGACACGACACGACACGCACGACACGACACGACACGACACGACACGCACGACACGACACGACACGACTCGAAACGACACGACACAACACGCACGACACGACACGACACGCCAAGACACGACACGGCACGGCACGACACGCACGACACGACACGACACGACGCGACACGACACGACACGACATGACAAGACACGACACGACACGACACGACACGGCACGGCACGACACGACACAACACGATTTGACACGAAACGACACGAGACAACACGACACGACACGACACGACACGACCCGACACGCACGACACGACACGACACGAAACGACACGACACGAACGACACGACACGACACGACACGCACGACACGACACGACACGACGCGACACGACACGACACGGCACTCACGACACGACACGACACGACACGAAACGACACGACACGACACGACACGACACGCACGACACGACACGACACGAAACGACAGGACACGACACGACACGCACGACACGACACGACATGACACGACAAGACACGAGACGACACGAGACGACACGGCACGGCAAGGCACGACACGACACGACACAACACGACACGACACGACACGACACGACACGACAGGTCACGACACGACACGAAACGACACGAGGCAACACGACACGACACGTCACGACACGACACGACACGTAACGTCTCGTCTCGTCTAAGGATTATAAAAATTTAAAAAACCAAAAAATATTTAAAATCAAAAAATATTAAAATTAAAAAAATGTTAATTTCGAAAAATATAAAAAATCAAAAAATATAAAAAAACAAAAAAATATAAAAAATCAAAAAAATATAAAAAATCAAAAAATATAAAAAATCAAAAAACATAAAAAATCAAAAATATAAAAAAACAAAAAATATAAAAAATCAAAAAATATAAAAAATCAAAAAATATATAAAATCAAAAAATATAAAAAATCAAAAAATCAAAAAATAAAAAATATAAAAAAATAAAAAATAAAAAGTCTTGTCACGGCACGGCACGGCACGGCACGACACGACACGACACGACACGACACAACACGATACGCACGACACGACACGACATGACACGCACGACACGACACGACACAAACGACACGACACGCACGACACGACACGACACGGCACGACACGAACGACACGACAAGAAACGACACGACACGCACGACACGACACGACACGCACGACACGACACGACACGACACGCACGACACGACACGACACGCACGACACGAAACGACACGACACGCACGACACGACACGACACGACACGCACGACACGACACGACACGACACGAGATGACACGACACGCACGACACGATACGATTCGACACGACACGACACGCACGACACGACACGACACGCACGACACGACACGACACGACATGAGATGACACGACACGCACGACACGACACGACACGACACGCACGACACGACACTACACGACACGACACGACATGCACGACACGACACGAAACGCACGACACGACACGTCACGAAACGACACGACACGCCACGACACGCACGACACGACACGACACGACACGACAAGACACGACACGGTACGGCACGACACGCACGACACGACACGACACGACGCGACACGACATGACAAGACACGACACGACACGACACGACACGGCACGGCACGACACGACACAACACGACACGACACGAAACGACACGAGACAACACGACACGACACGTCACGACACGACACGACACGCACGACACGACACGACACGAAACGACACGACACGACACGCACGACACGACACGACACGACACGACACGACAAGACACGACACGACACGACACGGCACGGCAAGGCACGACACGACACGACACAACACGACACGACACGACACGACACGTCACGACACGATACGAAACGACACGAGGCAACACGACACGACACGACACGTCACGACACAAAACGACACGACACGACACGTAACGTCTCGTCTCGTCTAAGAATTATAAAAATAAAAAAATCAAAAAATATTAAAAATCAAAAAATATAAATTCAAAAAATGTTAATTTCGAAAAATATAAAAATTAAAAAAATATAAAAAATCAAAAAATATAAAAAATCAAAAAATATAAAAAATCAAAAAATATAAAAAATCAAAAAATATAAAAAATCAAAAAAATATAAAAAATCAAAAAATATAAACAATCAAAAAACATAAAAAATCAAAAAATATAAAAAATCAAAAAATATAAAAAATCAAAAAATATAAAAAATCAAAAAATATAAAAAATCATAAAATAAAAAATGTAAAAAATCAAAAAAGTTAAAAGTCTCGTCACGTCACGGCACGGCACGGCACGGCACGGCACGACACGACACGACACGACACGACACGCACGACACGACACGACACGACACATGACACGACACGACACCACACGACACGACACGACACGCACGATACGACACGACACGTAACGTCTCGTCTCGTCTAAGAATTATAAAAATTTAAAAAATTAAAAATTTTAAAAATCAAAAAATATAAAAATTCAAAAAATGTTAATTTCGAAAAATATAAAAAATCAAAAAATATAAAAAATCAAAAAATATAAAAAATCAAAAAATATAAAAAATCAAATAAATATAAAAAATCAAAAAATTAAAAAATGTAAAAAATCAAAAAAATAAAAAGTCTCGTCACGTCACGGCACGGCAAGGCACGGCACGGCACGGCACGGCACGACACGACACGGCACGACACGACACGACACGCACGAGACAACACGACACGAAACGACACGAAACGACACGACACGACACGACACGACACGACACGCGCGACACGACACGACACGACACGACACGAAACGACACGACACGACACGACACGCACGACACGACACGACACGACACGACACGACACGACACGACACGACACGACACGAAACGACACGAGACAACACGACACGACACGACACGTCACGACACGACACGACACGACACGACACGTTACGTCTCGTCTCGTCTCGTCTAAGAATTATAAAAATTTAAAAAATCAAAAAATATGAAAAACCAAAAAATATAAAAATTCAAAAAATTTTAATTTAAAAAAATTTAAAAAATCAAAAAATATAAAAAATCAAAAAATATAAAAAAATCAAAAAATATTTAAAATCAAAAAATATAAAAAATCAAAAAATATTAAAATAAAAAATAAAAAAATGTAAAAAATCAAAAAAAATAAAAGTCTCGTCACGTCACGGCACGGCACGGCACGGCACGGCACGACACGACACGACACGACACGACACGCACGACACGACACGACACGACATGACACGACACGACACGACACAACACCACACGACACGACACGACACGACACGACACGTCACGACACGACACGACACAACACGCACGATACGACACGACACGACACGCACGACACGACACGACACGACACGACACGCACGACACGACACGACACGACACGCACGACACGACACGACACGACACGCACGACACGACACGACACGACACGACACGAGATGACACGACACGCACGACACGACACGACTCGACACGACACGACACGCACGACACGACACGACACGACATGCACGACACGACACGACACGACATGAGATGACACGACACGCACGACACGACACGACACGACACGCACGACACGACACGACACGACATGAGATGACACGACACGCACGACACGACACTACACGACACGACACGACACGCACGACACGACACGAAACGCACGACACGACACGTCACGAAACGACACGACACGACACGACACGCACGACACGACACGACACGACACGACACGACAAGACTCGACACGGTACGGCACGACACGCACGACACGACACGACACGACGCGACACGACACGACATGACAAGACACGACACGACACGACACGACACGACACGGCACGGCACGACACGACACAACACGACACGACACGAAACGACACGAGACAACACGACACGACACGTCACGACACGACACGACACGCACGACACGACACGACACGAAACGACACGACACGACACGCACGACACGACACGACACGACACGACACGACAAGACACGACACGACACGACACGGCACGGCAAGGCACGACACGACACGACACAACACGACACGACACGACACGACACGTCACGACACGACACGAAACGACACGATGAGACACGACACGACACGACACGACACGTCACGACACAAAACGACACGACACGACACGTAACGTCTCGTCTCATCTAAGAATTATAAAAATAAAAAAATCAAAAAATATTAAAAATCAAAAAATATAAATTCAAAAAATGTTAATTTCGAAAAATATAAAAATTAAAAAAATATAAAAAATCAAAAAATATAAAAAATCAAAAAATATAAAAAATCAAAAAATATAAAAAATCAAAAAATATAAAAAATCAAAAAAATATAAAAAATCAAAAAATATAAAAAATCAAAAAATATAAAAAATCAAAAAATATAAAAAATCAAAAAATATAAAAAATCAAAAAATATAAAAAATCAAAAAATATAAAAAATCATAAAATAAAAAATGTAAAAAATCAAAAAAATTAAAAGTCTCGTCACGTCACGGCACGGCACGGCACGGCACGGCACGGCACGACACCACACGACACGACACGACACGCACGACACGACACGACACGACACATGACACGACACGACACCACACGACACGACACGACACGCACGATACGACACGACACGACACGTAACGTCTCGTCTCGTCTAAGAATTATAAAAATTTAAAAAATCAAAAATTTTAAAAATCAAAAAATATAAAAATTCAAAAAATGTTAATTTCGAAAAATATAAAAAATCAAAAAATATAAAAAATCAAAAAAATATAAAAAATCAAAAAATATAAAAAATCAAAAAATATAAAAATCAAAAAATATAAAAAATCAAATAAATATAAAAAATCAAAAAATAAAAAAATGTAAAAAATCAAAAAAATAAAAAGTCTCGTCACGTCACGGCACGGCAAGGCACGGCACGGCACGGCACGGCACGACACGACACGGCACGACACGACACGACACGCACGAGACAACACGACACGAAACGACACGAAACGACACGACACGACACGACACGACACGCGCGACACGACACGACCCGACACGAAACGACACGACACGACACGACACGCACGACACGACACGACACGACACGACAAGACATGACATGACACGACACGGCACGGCACGGCACGGCACGACACGACACGACACAACACGACACGACACGACACGACACGACACGACACGAAACGACACGAGACAACACGACACGACACGACACGTCACGACACGACACGACACGACACGACACGACACGTAACGTCTTGTCTCGTCTCGTCTAAGAATTATAAAAAATTAAAAAATCAAAAAATATGAAAAACCAAAAAATATATAAATTCAAAAAATTTAAATTTCAAAAAATTTAAAAAATCAAAAAATATAAAAAATCAAAAAATATAAAAAAATCAAAAAATATAAAAAATCAAAAAATATAAAAATCAAAAAATATTAAAAATAAAAAATTAAAAAAATGTAAAAAATCAAAAAAAATAAAAGTCTCGTCACGTCACGTCACGGCACGTCACGGGACGGCACGGCACGACACGACACGACACGAAACGACACGCACGGACACGACACGACACGACAGGACACGAACGACACGACACGCACGACACGACACGCACGACACGACACGACACGACACGCGCGACACGACACGACACGACACGACACGCACGACACGACACTACACGACACGACACGCACGACACGACACGACACGACACGCACGACACGACACGACACGACACGCACGACACGACACGACACGACACGACACGACACGCACGACACGACACAACACGACACGACACGCACGACACGACACGACACGACACAACACGACACGACACTACACGACACGACACGACACGACACGCACGACACGACACGACACGGCACGTCACGAAACGCACGTCACGACACGACACGGCACGAAAAGACACGCACGACACGACACGACACGAAACGACACGCCACGCACGACACGACACGACACGAACGACACGACACGACACGACACGACACGACACGACCCGACACGCACGACACGACACGAGACGACACGACACGAACGACACGACACGACACGACACGCACGACACGACACGACACGACGCGACACGACACGACACGCACGACACGACACGACACGAAACGACACGACACGACACGACACGACACGCACGACACGACACGACACGACAAGACACGACACGACACGACACGACACGACACGGCACGGAAAGGCACGACACGACACGACACAACACGACACGACCCGACACGACACGACACGACACGACAGGTCACGGCACGACACGAAACGACACGAGGCAACACGACACGACAAGTCACGACACGACACGACACGTAACGTCTCGTCTCGTCTAAGAATTATAAAAATTTAAAAAATCAAAAAATATGAAAATTCAAAAATTGTTAATTTCGAAAATATAAAAAATCAAGAAATATAAAAAATCAAAAAATATAAAAAAAATCAAAAAATATAAAAAATCAAAAAAATAAAAAATATAAAAAAATCAAAAAATAAAAAGTCTCGTCACGTCACGTCACGTCACGGCACGGCACGGCACGGCACGACACGACACGATACGCACGACACGACACGACATGACACGCACGACACGACACGACATGACACGAACGACACGACACGACACGACACGAACGACACGACACGCACGACACGACACGCACGACACGACACGACACGCACGACAAGACACGACACGCACGACACGACACGACACGACACACACGCACGACACGACACGACACGACACGCACGACACGACACGACACGACACGCACGACACAACACGACACGACACGACACGACACGCTCGACACGACACGACACGACACGACACGCACGACACGACACGACACGACACAACACGACACGACACTACACGACACGACACGACACGACACGCACGACACGACACGACACGGCACGACACGACACGCACGTCACGACACGACACGACACGACACAACACGACACGAAACGACCCGACACGACACGCACGACACGACACGACACGAAACGACAGGACACGACACGACACGCACGACACGACACGACACGACAAGACACGACACGACACGACACGGCACAGCAAGGCACGACACGACACAAAACGACACGACGCGACAAGACACGACAGGTCACGACACGACACGAAACGACAGGGGCAACACGAAACGACACGTCACGACACGACACGGCACGACACGTAACGTCTCGTCTAAGAATTATAAAAATTTAAAAAATCAAAAAATATTAAAAATCAAAAAATATAAAAATTAAAAAAATGTTAATTTCGAAAAATATAAAAAATCAAAAAATATAAAAAATCAAAAATTAGAAAAAATCAAAAAAATAAAAAAAAATAAAAAAAATAAAAAAATATAAAAAATCAAAAAATATAAAAATCAAAAAATATAAAAAATCAAAAAATATAAAAAATCAAAAAATATAAAAATTCAAAAAATCAAAAAATAAAAAATATAAAAAATCAAAAAATAAAAAGTCTTGTCACGGCACGGCACGGCACTACACGACACGACACGACACAACACGATACGCACGACCCGACATGACATGACACGCACGACACGACACGACACGACACGACACAAACGACACGACACGCACGACACGACACGCACGACACGACACGCACGAAACGACACGACACGACACGAAACGACACGCACGACACGACACGACACGACACGAACGACACGACACGCACGACACGACACGCACGACACGACACGACACGACACGCACGACACGACATGACACGACACGCACGACACGACACGACACGACACGCACGACACGACACGTCACGCACGACACGAAACGACACGACACGCACGACACGACACGACACGACACGCACGACACGACACGACACGACACGCACGACACGACACGACACGACACGCACGACACGACACGACACGAGATGACACGACACGCACGACACGACACAGCACGACACGACACGACACGACACGACACTACACGACACGACACGACACGCACGACACGACACGAAACGACACGACACGCACAACACGACACGACACGCAAAACACGACACGACACGACACATGACACGACACGACACCACACGACACGACACGACACGACACGCACGATACGACACGACACGACACGTAACGTCTCGTCTCGTCTAAGAATTATAAAAATTTAAAAGATCAAAAATTTTAAAAATCAAAAAATATAAAAATTCAAAAAATGTTAATTTCGAAAAATATAAAAAATCAAAAAATATAAAAAATCAAAAATTAGAAAAAATCAAAAAAATATAAAAAAAAAATATAAAAAATCAAAAAATATAAAAAATCAAAAAATATAAAAATCAAAAAATATAAAAAATCAAAAAATATAAAAAATCAAAAAATATAAAAATTCAAAAAATCAAAAAATAAAAAATATAAAAAATCAAAAAATAAAAAGTCTTGTCACGGCACGGCACGGCACGACACGACACGACACGACACAACACGATACGCACGACCCGACATGACATGACACGCACGACACGACACGACACGACACGACACAAACGACACGACACGCACGACACGACACGCACGACACGACACGCACGAAACGACACGACACGACACGAAACGACACGCACGACACGACACGACACGACACGAACGACACGACACGCACGACACGACACGCACGACACGACACGACACGACACGCACGACACGACATGACACGACACGCACGACACGACACGACACGACACGCACGACACGACACGTCACGCACGAGACGAAACGACACGACACGCACGACACGACACGACACGACACGCACGACACGACACGACACGACACGCACGACACGACACGACACGACACGCACGACACGACACGACACGAGATGACACGACACGCACGACACGACACAGCACGACACGACACGACACGACACGACACTACACGACACGACACGACACGCACGACACGACACGAAACGACACGACACGCACAACACGACACGACACGACACGACACGCAAAACACGACACGACACGACACATGACACGACACGACACCACACGACACGACACGACACGACACGCACGATACGACACGACACGACACGTAACGTCTCGTCTCGTCTAAGAATTATAAAAATTTAAAAGATCAAAAATTTTAAAAATCAAAAAATATAAAAATTCAAAAAATGTTAATTTCGAAAAATATAAAAAATCAAAAAATATAAAAAATCAAAAAATATAAAAAATCAAAAAATATAAAAAATCAAAAAATATAAAAAATCAAAAAATATAAAAAATCAAATAAATATAAAAAATCAAAAAATAAAAAAATGTAAAAAATCAAAAAAATAAAAAGTCTCGTCACGTCACGGCACGGCAAGGCACGGCACGGCACGGCACGACACGACACGGCACGACACGACACGACACGCACGAGACAACACGACACGAAACGACACGAAACGACACGACACGACACGACACGACACGACACGCGCGACACGACACGACACGACACGACACGAAACGACACGACACGACACGACACGCACGACACGACACGACACGACACGACAAGACATGACATGTCACGACACGGCACGGCACGGCACGGCACGACACGACACGACACAACACGACACGACACGACACGACACGACACGAAACGACACGAGACAACACGACACGACACGACACGTCACGACACGACACGACACGACACGACACGACACGTAACGTCTCGTCTCGTCTCGTCTAAGAATTATAAAAATTTAAAAAATCAAAAAATATGAAAAACCAAAAAATATATAAATTCAAAAAATTTTAATTTCAAAAAATTTAAAAAATCAAAAAATATAAAAAATCAAAAAATATAAAAAAATCAAAAAATATAAAAAATCAAAAAATATAAAAAATCAAAAAATATTAAAAATAAAAAATAAAAAATGTAAAAAATCAAAAAAAATAAAAGTCTCGTCACGTCACGGCACGGCACGGCACGGCACGACACGACACGACACGACACGACACGCACGACACGACACGACACGACATGACACGACACGACACGACACAACACCACACGACACGACACGACACGACACGACACGTCACGACACGACACGACACAACACGCACGATACGACACGACACGACACGCACGACACGACACGACACGACACGACACGACACGCACGACACGACACGACACGACGCGACACGCACGACACGACACGACACGACACGACACGCACGACACGACACGACACGACACGCCCGACACGACACGACACGGAACGACACGACACGACACGACACGCACGACACGACACGACACGACACGACACGACCCGACACGACACGACACGACACGACACGAAACGACACGACACGACACGACACGAAATGACACGACACGACACGCACGACACGACACGACACGGCACGACACGACACGACACGACACGACACGTCACGACACGACACGACACGACACGCACGACACGACACGACACGACATGAGATGACACGACACGCACGACACGACACGACACGACACGACACGACACGCACGACACGACACGACACGACATGAGATGACACGACACGCACGACACGACACTACACGACACGACACGACACGCACGACACGACACGAAACGCACGACACGACACGTCACGAAACGACACGACACGACACGACACGCACGACACGACACGACACGACACGACACGACAAGACACGACACGGTACGGCACGACACGCACGACACGACACGACACGACGTGACACGACACGACATGACAAGACACGACACGACACGACACGACACGGCACGGCACGACACGACACAACACGACACGACACGAAACGACACGAGACAACACGACACGACACGTCACGACACGACACGACACGCACGACACGACACGACACGAAACGACACAACACGACACGCACGACACGACACGACACGACACGACAAGACACGACACGACACGACACGGCACGGCAAGGCACGACACGACACGACACAACACGACACGACACGACACGACACGTCACGACACGACACGAAACGGCACGAGGCAACACGACACGACACGACACGACACGTCACGACACAAAACGACACGACACGACACGTAACGTCTCGTCTCGTCTAAGAATTATAAAAATAAAAAAAAAACCATAAAATATTAAAAATCAAAAAATATAAATTCAAAAAATGTTAATTTCGAAAAATATAAAAATTAAAAAAATATAAAAAATCAAAAAATATAAAAAATCAAAAAATATAAAAAATCAAAAAATATAAAAAATCATAAAATAAAAAATGTAAAAAATCAAAAAAATTAAAAGTCTCGTCACGTCACGGCACGGCACGGCACGGCACGACGCGACACGACACGACACGACACGCACGACACAACACGACACATGACACGACACGACACCACACGACACGACACGACACGACACGACACGCACGATACGACACGACACGACACGTAACGTCTCGTCTTGTCTAAGAATTATAAAAATTTAAAAAATCAAAAATTTTAAAAATCAAAAAATATAAAAATTCAAAAAATGTTAATTTCGAAAAATATAAAAAATCAAAAAATATAAAAAATCAAAAAATATAAAAAATCAAAAAATATAAAAAATCAAAAAATATAAAAATCAAAAATCAAAAAATTAAAAAATAAAAAATATAAAAAAATAAAAAATAAAAAGTCTTGTCACGGCACGGCACGGCACGGCACGACACGACACGACACGACACGACACAACACGATACGCACGACACGACACGACATGACACGCACGACACGACACGACACGACACAAACGACACGACACGCACGACACGACACGACACGACACGACACGAACGACACGACAAGAAACGACACGACACGCACGACACGACACGACACGCACGACACGACCCGACACGCACGACACGACACGACACGACACGAGATGACACGACACGCACGACACGACACGACTCGACACGACACGACACGCACGACACGACACGACACGACACGCACGACACGACACGACACGACATGAGATGACACGACACGCACGACACGACACGACACGACACGACACGCACGACACGACACGACACGACATGAGATGACACGACACGCACGACACGACACTACACGACACGACACGACACGCACGACACGACACGAAACGCACGACACGACACGTCACGAAACGACACGACACGACACGACACGACACGCACGACACGACACGACACGACACGACAAGACACGACACGGTACGGCACGACACGCACGACACGATACGACACGACGCGACACGACACGACATGACAAGACACGACACGACACGACACGACACGGCACGGCACGACACGACACAACACGACACGACACGAAACGACACGAGACAACACGACACGACACGTCACGACACGACACGACCCGCACGACACGACACGACACGAAACGACACGACACGACACGCACGACACGACACGACACGACACGACACGACACGACAAGACACGACACGACACGACACGGTACGGCAAGGCACGACACGACACGACACAACACGACACGACACGACACGACACGTCACGACACGACACGAAACGACACGAGACAACACGACACGACACGACACGACACGTCACGACACAAAACGACACGACACGACACGTAACGTCTCGTCTCGTCTAAGAATTATAAAAATAAAAAAATCAAGAAATATTAAAAATCAAAAAATATAAATTCAAAAAATGTTAATTTCGAAAAATATAAAAATTAAAAAAATATAAAAAATCAAAAAATATAAAAAATCAAAAAATATAAAAAATCAAAAAATATAAAAAATCAAAAAATATAAAAAATCAAAAAAATATAAAAAATCAAAAAAAATAAAAAATCAAAAAATATAAAAAATCAAAAAATATAAAAAATCAAAAAATATAAAAATTCATAAAATAAAAAATGTAAAAAATCAAAAAAATTAAAAGTCTCGTCACGTCACGGCACGGCACGGCACGGCACGACACGACACGACACGACACGACACGCACGACACGACACGACACGACACATGACACGACACGACACCACACGACACGACACGACACGACACGCACGATACGACACGACACGACACGTAACGTCTCGTCTCGTCTAAGAATTATAAAAATTTAAAAAATCAAAAATTTTAAAAATCAAAAAATATAAAAATTCAAAAAATGTTAATTGCGAAAAATATAAAAAATCAAAAAATATAAAAAATCAAAAAATATAAAAAATCAAAAAACATAAAAAATCAAAAAATATAAAAAATCAAATAAATATAAACAATCAAAAAATCAAAAAATGTAAAAAATCAAAAAAATAAAAAGGCTCGTCACGTCACGGCACGGCAAGGCACGGCACGGCACGGCACGGCACGGCACGACACGACACGGCACGGCACGACACGACACGACACGCACGAGACAACACGACACGAAACGACACGAAACGACACGACACGACACGACACGCGCGACACGACACGACACGACACGACACGAAACGACACGACACGACACGACACGCACGACACGACACGACACGACACGACACGACACGACAAGACATGACATGACACGACACGGCACGGCACGGCACGGCACGACACGACACGACACAACACGACACGACACGACACGACACGACACGAAACGACACGAGACAACACGAAACGACACGACACGTCACGACACGACACGACACGACACGACACGACACGTAACGTCTCGTCTCGTCTCGTCTAAGAATTATAAAAATTTAAAAAATCAAAAAATATGAAAAACCAAAAAAATATATAAATTCAAAAAATTTTAATTTCAAAAAATTTAAAAAATCAAAAAATATAAAAAATCAAAAAATATAAAAAAATCAAAAAATATAAAAAATTAAAAAAAAAATATTAAAAATAAAAAATAAAAAAATGTAAAAAATCAAAAAAAATAAAAGTCTCGTCACGTCACGTCACGGCACGTCACGGGACGGCACGGCACGACACGACACGACACGAAACGACACGCACGGACACGACACGACACGACAGGACACGAACGACACGACACGCACGACACGACACGCACGACACGACACGACACGACACGCACGACACGACACGACACGACACGCACGACACGACACTACACGACACGACACGCACGACACGACACGACACGACACGACACGCACGACACGACACGACACGACACGCACGACACGACACGACACGACACGCACGACACGACACAACACGACACGTCACGCACGACACGACACGACACGACACAACACGACACGACACTACACGACACGACACGACACGAACGACACGACACGACACGGCACGACACGAAACGCACGTCACGACACGACACGGCACGAAAAGACGCACGACACGACACGACATGAAACGACACGACACGCACGACACGACACGACACAACACGACACGAACGACACGACACGACACGACACGACACGACCCGACACGCACGACACGACACGACACGACACAAACGACACGACACGACACGACACGCACGACACGACACGACGCGACACGACACGACACGCACGACACGACACGACACGAAACGACACGACACGACACGACACGCACGACACGACACGACACGTAACGACAGGACTCGACACGACACGCACGACACGACACGACACGACAAGACACGACACGACACGACACGACACGACACGGCACGGCAAGGCACGACACGACACGACACAACACGACACGACCCGACACGACACGACACGACACGACACGACAGGTCACGACACAACACGAAACGACACGAGGCAACACGACACGACACGTCACGACACGACACGACACGTAACGTCTCGTCTCGTCTAAGAATTATAAAAATTTAAAAAATCAAAAAATATGAAAATTCAAAAATTGTTAATTTCGAAAATATAAAAAATCAAGAAATATAAAAAATCAAAAAAATTTTAAAAAAATCAAAAAATATAAAAAATCAAAAAAATAAAAAATAAAAAATATAAAAAAATCAAAAAATAAAAAGGCTCGTCACGTCACGGCACGGCACGGCACGGCACGGCACGGCACGACACGACACGACACGATACGCACGACACGACACGACATGACACGCACGACACGACACGACATGACACGAACGACACGACACGCACGATACGACACGCACGACACGACACGACACGACACGCACGAAACGACACGACACGAAACGACACGAAAGACACGACACGACACGACACGAACGACACGACACGCACGACACGACACGCACGACACGACACGACACGCACGACAAGACACGACACGACACGCACGACACGACACGACACGACACACACGCACGACACGACACGACACGACACGCACGACACGACACGACACGACACGCACGACACAACACGACACGACACGACACGACACGCACGACACGACACGACAAGACACGACACGCACGACACGACACGACACGACACGACACAACACGACACGACACTACACGACACGACACGACACGCACGACACGACACGACACGGCACGACACGACACGCACGTCACGACACGACACGACACGACACAACACGACACGAAACGACACGACACGACACGCACGACACGACACGACACGAAACGACAGGACACGACACGACACGCACGACACGACACGACACGACACGACAAGACACGACACGACACGACACGGCACAGCAAGGCACGACACGACACAAAACGACACGACGCGACAAGACACGACAGGTCACGACACGACACGAAACGACAGGGGCAACACGACACGACACGTCACGACACGACACGGCACGACACGTAACGTCTCGTCTAAGAATTATAAAAATTTAAAAAATCAAAAAATATTAAAAATCAAAAAATATAAAAATTAAAAAAATGTTAATTTCGAAAAATATAAAAAATCAAAAAATTTAAAAAATCAAAAATTAGAAAAAATCAAAAAAATATAAAAAATAAAAAAATATAAAAAATCAAAAAATATAAAAAATCAAAAAATATAAAAATCAAAAAATATAAAAAATCAAAAAATATAAAAAATCAAAAATATAAAAATTCAAAAAATCAAAAAATAAAAAATATAAAAAATCAAAAAATAAAAAGTCTTGTCACGGCACGGCACGACACGACACGACACGACACAACACGATACGCACGACCCGACATGACATGACACGCACGACACGACACGACACGACACAACACAAACGACACGACACGCACGACACGACACGCACGACACGACACGCACGAAACGACACGACACGACACGAAACGACACGCACGACACGACACGACACGACACGAACGACACGACACGCACGACACGTCACGCACGACACGACACGACACGACACGCACGACACGACATGACACGACACGCACGACACGACACGACACGACACGCACGACACGACACGACACGCACGACACGAAACGACACGACACGCACGACACGACACGACACGCACGACACGACACGACACGACACGCACGACACGACACGACACGACACGCACGACACGACACGACACGAGATGACACGACACGCACGACACGACACGGCACGACACGACACGACACGACACTACACGACACGACACGACACGCACGACACGACACGAAACGACACGACACGCACAACACGACACGACACGACACGCACGACACGACACGACACGACACGACACGCACGACACGACACGACACGACACGAAACGACACGACACGACACGCACGACACGACACGACACGCCAAGACACGACACGGCACGGCACGACACGCACGACACGACACGACACGACACGACACGACACGGCACGGCACGACACGACACAACTCGATTTGACACTGTGGCGTCATATCTGTCGCCAGTACAAACGCACTATTGTAGCCATGTGGACAGCCCTGGCGGAAGTGACGCGGGGCTTCACATAGGAATGCTGTGTCGTGGAGGCAGGTTTGGAGACCCCGAAGCCGGCGGGAAAGCGTGGGCAGACACTGCGAGTGACGCGCTTCCGGCAGCCTGGCCAGTAGGTATATAAGCAGAAACCGATTTGAAAGCAGCCTTCTATTCTTGAGTCTTCAGAGGTGAGCGCGTCGGTAGGGCGTCGTGAGGGTTGTGCGCGGCGTTGCATGGTAATGCATAGGCTACCGAGGCGGGGAATCGAAGCCGGCGTGCTACGTCGTGACAGCAGGTGCGGCATACTCGTATGTATGCACGCGTAAGGTACTGGTGCATCACACCGGGATGGTAATTAATTATCGGGCCAGCGGTGGTGGTAACCAGGGAAAGTTCCTTCTTGTAACGGTTAACTTCAATTGTAAATATTGTATATAGTGTTTTGGTGTCGGAGTATCGTTCTTCTAATAAATACTAAATATTTACAAGCCGTTCACGTCTGTATTTATTTGCCCCGGCAAAGACGCCACAGACGTAGGAGGAATAGAATGGTGGCAGCGGTTAACGAACTACCACGCACGTAGAATAGTGCCAGCGGTAAACGAACTATCACGCACGTAGAAGGGTGCCAGCGGTAAACGAACTACCACGCACGTGTAGTGTAAGCAGCGGTTTAGGAACTACCACGCACGTGTAGTGTATGCAGCGGATCACGAACTACCACGTAGGTGTAAAATGGTGGCAGCAGTTCAAGAACTACCACGTAGTATAGTGTAGGCAGCGGTTCTGGAACTACCACGCAAGTGTAGTGTATGTAGCGGTTCAAGTACGCAGTTTATGGTTAGTAAACGACCACGCAGTTGTGTATGTGCGGTGTTTGTCTGTGGTAGGCAGCATCACATGGAAGCACGCCAGGAACGGCAGGTAGAATAATTACGCCAGTAAGGGGCTTCATCCGTCCATGGGTAATTAGGGAGCGTAGGAGGAATAGAATTCTGCGTTTCACGTGCAAGGTTCGGTCGGTAGTGTAGCAACAGCTATAGAAACGAACAAAATACCCTGCAGGTAGGGCGCTTAGTACCAGCGGGACAGGCATCCAGAACAACGGATCGTGTACGCGGAAGTGAAAGTATATTTGGCCGCAGGTATCCGCCGGAGAAAGATTAAATAGTGGGCGAGCGAGCAAAGCTCAGCCAGGGAACAGTTTCGACGTAAATATATTCTTAGTGCGCGAAACAAGTAAAACGCGAACGAAAACGTGCGAGTACATCGGCGGGGCGAAACTTCAAGCAGAAGGACGGGAAGGAAGGACGGGAAGGAAGGACGAGTTGCAGCCAATCCATCCATCTCATCACGACATCCGTCAGCGCCGAACGTGCACGCATAAGCAGCAGGAAGCAGCCACGTGCAAGCAGTGGAAGATAAGGGTAAGTGTGTTCTTTTGCAACGCGTAGGGCACTGTTTGAAAGCAATGGCGCATTTACTGAAATTTCGAAAGGAAGGAATGATCCGAATCGCCAGGGATTTAGGAATAGAATTAGATGGATCGGAAACAAATCCGACTTTAAAGAAATTGATAGTAGAGCATGAGGATTATTCTGTTGAATTAACAGAGGAAATGGGGCAACAGCACGAAAGAGATAGGAGAATATTAGAAGAAAGGGAATATCAATTAGAACTTGCGAGAGTGCAGAATGCCCAGACGGGCGAAACAAATTCGGAGATTCGTTCGGAAGCGCGCTCGGAACACGCGAGAGAATATATTAGAATAGGCCAAATAATTGGTAGATTTAAAGGAGAGCAGGACGATATCACGTCTGATCTGAGCGCGTTTGAAAGCCAGTGCAGGCAATTGAAAATCTGCGAAGAAGATTGGGTTGTTAATTTAATCGGATTACTTCCGCATAATGTTAACACATGGCTTACTTTAGACGAACAGGAAGAAGCGTTAGATTATGCGGAGCTGAAATTGAAATTATTAGAATTGTACCGGTTTGATGCCGAGAAATTCCGGCAGTTATTTAGGAAACATAGCAAAAACGGAGCGACTTGGAGCATATTCGCGAGGGAATTGTTAAACTATGCCAGAGAGTGGGTAGCGGGACTTAAAATAAACACATTCGAGGGTTTATTGAATTTGATCGTAGCCGATCAAATGAAGCATAAGGTTCCAGGGGATATGCGCGAACACTTTGTGGATAAATGGGCCGAATTTGCGAATCCGCTTGAGTTCGCGAAAAGATTAGATGCGTACGAGAATGCGCGGCAAGGGTGGAAGAAGCCACAGTTACCATCTTTCCGGCCGGAAAGAACATTCCGGAAAGAACAAGGAAACAACAGGGCACCTGTTGCTCCTCACGTGGCCCCAAGTCGGCAGGAAGTACTAATGGATTAGAGAAACATAGCGCGAAGAAGGAATTCGAGGCACCTTATGTCCGCAAGTGTTACGAATGTCAGTCAACAACACACTTGATTAAGAACTGTCCGCGGAAACAGGGCAATCAAGTAAATCACGTGTGTGAACCCGAGGCAAGGGAGTTCTTGAGGCAGCACATTGTGACAGGGACCGTGAATGAGCAGCCGACGGAGATCTTAAGAGACACGGGCGCGTCATTTGATCTTGTATCCGCAAATTTAGTCACAGATCGTGATTATACGGGCGAATCGGTCTGGATCAAACAGCCACTTCATTCGACTGCCATTAATTTGCCGGTGGCGGAAATTCGCCTAAATTCGGAATTAGGTAATGTAATCACTAGGGCCGCTATAGTGCCGAAGGAAAATCAACTTAGTTATTATCTATTAAGTAACAGAACGTATCAACTTCTGCAGGATATTAAACAGGGCCTTGTAGAAGAACAAACTGTGAACATGGTTATGACGCGCAGTAAGGCTGCGGCAGAAGGCAGAACAAAAGCAGATGATTCGGGGAACTCGCAGGTAAAATTGCCGGAGGCGGAGGGCGACCTGACGGGAAGGCCGGGCGAAGACGAGCATGAGCCGTCGGAGGAATTCCCGGAATTCTGTCTAGTAACACACGGAGAAGAATTAGAACGGGCTGTGCCGATCGCTGAAATGTTGAAGGAAAATACGGAACAATTCAGCGCGGCGCAGAAGGGAGAGGAGAGTGTAAATACTTTGGTTGAAAAGTATAAGGATGTAAGAGCAGAATCGGAAAGAGAAACATATTTTGATAAGAATTCATTATTATTTAAGGAACCAGAACAAATAGGTGAAATTATAGAGGACGGAATAGAGAAATACGCCTTAAAATTAGAACCGGAGGAATTTGATGTAGAGGCAATGCTCGCAGGCACAGAAATGGAGCCGGAAGGAAGTGAAAGGCTGAGAGAACTTGTAATTGAGTTTAGGGACATCTTTTCCGATAGGCCAGGGCTCACTAAAAATGTTCAGATGGACATCGAGTTGCTGGACGAAAATGCAAGGGTGAGGAGCGCTCCGTATCGCACGTCACATCGCCAAACAAAAATCCTCCAGGATGAAATCGCGAAAATGCTAAGGGATGGTATCATCGAGCCTTCAGATTCGGATTTCACATCCCCTATGATTTTGGTGGAAGCACCCGGAAAAAAACCCAGGCCATGTATTGACTACCGCAAGTTGAATCAGGTTATTCGTACTGAATATTTTCCGCTTCCGAGTTTAGCCGAGCGTATTGAAACTGTTGCGAGGGCCAAAATCATAACCACAACGGACTTATGTAAAGGATTTTGGCAGATCCAAATGAGCGAGCGCGCACAACGGTATGCCACCTTTACGACGAAATTCGGGTCTTATAAACCCCTCAGGATGCCTTTCGGCATCAAAAATGCACCATATGTTTGCAGCAAGCTTATGGAGGCATTACTGAAAGATTGCGCGGAGTTCGCCGTCCCATATATGGATGACATTGCAATCTTTAGCGACAACTGGGATGATCACTGCAAACATCTCAGAATCGTATTCCAAAAGTTACGTGAGGCCAATTTACGAGTGCAACCGGCGAAATGTAAGTTCGCTAGGAAATCGGTTACGTTCTTAGGATACGAGATTGGTAGTGGTCTGATGAGACCAAATGAAGCCAAAGTGCAAGTAATAAAGGAATATCCACGGCCTACGACAAAAAAGGAAATCCGTAAATTTATAGGTCTGATATCATATTATAAACGGTTCATCAGAAATTTCTCGGAGAAATCAGCGGCGCTCACTGATCTATTGAGGGGAACACATAGGCAAGGCAAAATCCGGTGGTCGGAAGAGTGCGAAAACTCGTTTATACAGCTTCGCGACGCACTGTGTCAGGGGGCAGTCACACATGCACCTGATTTTAGTAAGCCATTTTTACTGCAATGTGATGCGGCACTTAGGGGAGCAGCCATTGTGTTATCACAGTTAGATCAGGAAGGAAATGAAAATCCGATTCTTTTTCTCAGTAAGAAATTCTCAGACGGGGAATTAAAATGGAGCACCACGGAGAAAGAGTGTGCTGCTTTAATTTGGGGTTTAGGGAAGTTGCGTTACTATTTAGACGGTAATGTTTTGCTAAAGATAGAAACGGATCATAACCCGTTAGTCTGGTTACAACAGAATGCTGGGAATAATCCTAGATTGCTTAGGTGGTCTTTGGCGATTCAGCATTACAACATTAGCATAAGCCATAGGAAAGGGATATTAAATGTAAATGCTGATATTCTCAGTAGGGTGTTTGAAAATGAGCGCCAGACAGTGTCCGAAGTTGCAGAGGGGCACACTGCACCCGGCAATGCCGATACGTGTGCGCCGAAAACACTGGAACACAGTGCAAAACAAATAGTGCAAGAAGAATGATGTATAAGTGAATGTGATGTTTGTTGTGTTGTGTCAAGATTGAGTAAACTTTTCCCAAGAAACCTACGAAAGAATAGTTTCCAGCAAATATCATGAACTTTTGTAGTCATTTATATTCATTCTGGCAAGAAGAAAACTTTGTACAATCCTTCAAGAGAGAAATGTAAAAATTGTTTATTTGTTTCATTTTAAGTGTATCACTGTATGTGGTTTTAAATGTAAAACGGTAAATGTTGGTATTGTACTCGTACTAGTATTGTTTTTTGTTTTGTGCATTTATCACTGTATGTGGTTTTAAATGTAAAACGGTAAATGTTGGTATTGTACTCGTACTAGTATTGTTTTTTGTTTTGTGCATTTATCACTGTATAGGGTTTTGTCATTCAGTATGTCAGTGTGTGTATAGAACTGTATATGATTTTGAATGTTTTGATGTAATGTTTGTGGCTATATTGGTGATATTGTATGTGTCATTTTGGTAGTGAGTGTATTGTACAAAATTAATTTAATTTAAGAATTTGGTTGTAAAAGGGAAAGGAACATACTATGGTTATTTGAGGTTACCACACCAGGCTGAAAATTCGTAACAATGCGTAAGAGGAACCGACCGTACGGCAAGATCCATAATATTTCAAGTACAATGTACAATGTAGAGTAAAAATATGTCAATGGGGTAGGCTAGTAGGGCATTCTCTGTTTGTTCTTTATCTGTGTAATTAGCCAGGTCAGGCGCAGTTGTATATAATGTGAGCCGATCGGCCTAGGACTTTCACACTTGTGGAATTTTCCTTCTGTGTTGATTGCAACTGCGACGAAAATTCCCGGGGGGGGTATAGAGGAGTTTGTGGCGTCATATCTGTCGCCAGTACAAACGCACTATTGTAGCCATGTGGACAGCCCTGGCGGAAGTGACGCGGGGCTTCACATAGGAATGCTGTGTCGTGGAGGCAGGTTTGGAGACCCCGAAGCCGGCGGGAAAGCGTGGGCAGACACTGCGAGTGACGCGCTTCCGGCAGCCTGGCCAGTAGGTATATAAGCAGAAACCGATTTGAAAGCAGCCTTCTATTCTTGAGTCTTCAGAGGTGAGCGCGTCGGTAGGGCGTCGTGAGGGTTGTGCGCGGCGTTGCATGGTAATGCATAGGCTACCGAGGCGGGGAATCGAAGCCGGCGTGCTACGTCGTGACAGCAGGTGCGGCATACTCGTATGTATGCACGCGTAAGGTACTGGTGCATCACACCGGGATGGTAATTAATTATCGGGCCAGCGGTGGTGGTAACCAGGGAAAGTTCCTTCTTGTAACGGTTAACTTCAATTGTAAATATTGTATATAGTGTTTTGGTGTCGGAGTATCGTTCTTCTAATAAATACTAAATATTTACAAGCCGTTCACGTCTGTATTTATTTGCCCCGGCAAAGACGCCACAACACGAAACGACACGAGACAACACGACACGACACGACACGACACGACCCGACACGCACGACACGACACGACACGAGACGACACGACACGAACGACACGACACGACACGACACGACACGACACGCACGACACGACACGACACGACGCGACACGACACGACACGGCACGGCACGCACGACACGACACGACACGAAACGACACGACACGACACGACACGACACGCACGACACGACACGACACGAAACGATAGGACACGACACGACACGCACGACACGACACGACACGACACGACAAGACACGAGACGACACGAGACGACACGGCACGGCAAGGCACGACACGACACGACACAACACGACACGACACGACACGACACGACACGACACGACAGGTCACGACACGACACGAAACGACACGAGGCAACACGACACGTCACGACACGACACGACACGTAACGTCTCGTCTCGTCTAAGGATTATAAAAATTTAAAAAATCAAAAAATATTTAAAATCAAAAAATATTAAAATTAAAAAAATGTTAATTTCGAAAAATATAAAAAATCAAAAAATATAAAAAAACAAAAAAATATAAAAAATCAAAAAAATATAAAAAATCAAAAAATATAAAAAATCAAAAAACATAAAAAATCAAAAATATAAAAAAACAAAAAATATAAAAAATCAAAAAATATAAAAAATCAAAAAATATATAAAATCAAAAAATATAAAAAATCAAAAAATCAAAAAATAAAAAATATAAAAAAATAAAAAATAAAAAGTCTTGTCACGGCACGGCACGGCACGGCACGACACGACACGACACGACACGACACAACACGATACGCACGACACGACACGACATGACACGCACGACACGACACGACACGACACGACACAAACGACACGACACGCACGACACGACACGACACGACACGACACGAACGACACGACAAGAAACGACACGACACGCACGACACGACACGACACGCACGACACGACACGACACGACACGCACGACACGACACGACACGACACGCACGACACGAAACGACACGACACGCACGACAGGAATCGACACGACACGCACGACACGACACGACACGACACGAGATGACACGACACGCACGACACGATACGACTCGACACGACACGACACGCACGACACGACACGACACGACACGCACGACACGACACGACACGACATGAGATGACACGACACGCACGACACGACACGACACGACACGACACGCACGATACGACACGACACGACACGTAACGTCTCGTCTCGTCTAAGAATTATAAAAATTTAAAAAATCAAAAATTTTAAAAATCAAAAAATATAAAAATTCAAAAAATGTTAATTGCGAAAAATATAAAAAATCAAAAAATATAAAAAATCAAAAAATATAAAAAATCAAAAAACATAAAAAATCAAAAAATATAAAAAATCAAATAAATATAAAAAATCAAAAAATCAAAAAATGTAAAAAATCAAAAAAATAAAAAGGCTCGTCACGTCACGGCACGGCAAGGCACGGTACGGCACGGCACGGCACGGCACGACACGACACGGCACGGCACGACACGACACGACACGCACGAGACAACACGACACGAAACGACACGAAACGACACGACACGACACGACACGCGCGACACGACACGACACGACACGACACGAAACGACACGACACGACACGACACGCACGACACGACACGACACGACACGACACGACACGACAAGACATGACATGACACGACACGGCACGGCACGGCACGGCACGACACGACACGACACAACACGACACGACACGACACGACACGACACGAAACGACACGAGACAACACGAAACGACACGACACGTCACGACACGACACGACACGACACGACACGACACGTAACGTCTCGTCTCGTCTCGTCTAAGAATTATAAAAATTTAAAAAATCAAAAAATATGAAAAACCAAAAAAATATATAAATTCAAAAAATTTTAATTTCAAAAAATTTAAAAAATCAAAAAATATAAAAAATCAAAAAATATAAAAAAATCAAAAAATATAAAAAATTAAAAAAAAATATTAAAAATAAAAAATAAAAAAATGTAAAAAATCAAAAAAAATAAAAGTCTCGTCACGTCACGTCACGGCACGTCACGGGACGGCACGGCACGACACGACACGACACGAAACGACACGCACGGACACGACACGACACGACAGGACACGAACGACACGACACGCACGACACGACACGCACGACACGACACGACACGACACGCACGACACGACACGACACGACACGCACGACACGACACTACACGACACGACACGCACGACACGACACGACACGACACGACACGCACGACACGACACGACACGACACGCACGACACGACACGACACGACACGCACGACACGACACAACACGACACGTCACGCACGACACGACACGACACGACACAACACGACACGACACTACACGACACGACACGACACGAACGACACGACACGACACGGCACGACACGAAACGCACGTCACGACACGACACGGCACGAAAAGACGCACGACACGACACGACATGAAACGACACGACACGCACGACACGACACGACACAACACGACACGAACGACACGACACGACACGACACGACACGACCCGACACGCACGACACGACACGACACGACACAAACGACACGACACGACACGACACGCACGACACGACACGACACGACGCGACACGACACGACACGCACGACACGACACGACACGAAACGACACGACACGACACGACACGCACGACACGACACGACACGTAACGACAGGACTCGACACGACACGCACGACACGACACGACACGACAAGACACGACACGACACGACACGACACGGCACGGCAAGGCACGACACGACACGACACAACACGACACGACCCGACACGACACGACACGACACGACACGACAGGTCACGACACGACACGAAACGACACGAGGCAACACGACACGACACGTCACGACACGACACGACACGTAACGTCTCGTCTCGTCTAAGAATTATAAAAATTTAAAAAATCAAAAAATATGAAAATTCAAAAATTGTTAATTTCGAAAATATAAAAAATCAAGAAATATAAAAAATCAAAAAAATTTAAAAAAAATCAAAAAATATAAAAAATCAAAAAAATAAAAAATAAAAAATATAAAAAAATCAAAAAATAAAAAGGCTCGTCACGTCACGGCACGGCACGGCACGGCACGGCACAGCACGGCACGACACGACACGACACGATACGCACGACACGACACGACATGACACGCACGACACGACACGACATGACACGAACGACACGACACGCACGATACGACACGCACGACACGACACGACACGACACGCACGAAACGACACGACACGAAACGACACGAAAGACACGACACGACACGACACGAACGACACGACACGCACGACACGACACGCACGACACGACACGACACGCACGACAAGACACGACACGACACGCACGACACGACACGACACGACACACACGCACGACACGACACGACACGACACGCACGACACGACACGACACGACACGCACGACACAACACGACACGACACGACACGACACGCACGACACGACACGACAAGACACGACACGCACGACACGACACGACACGACACAACACGACACGACACTACACGACACGACACGACACGACACGCACGACACGACACGACACGGCACGACACGACACGCACGTCACGACACGACACGACACGACACAACACGACACGAAACGACACGACACGACACGACACGCACGACACGACACGACACGAAACGACAGGACACGACACGACACGCACGACACGACACGACACGACACGACAAGACACGACACGACACGACACGGCACAGCAAGGCACGACACGACACAAAACGACACGACGCGACAAGACACGACAGGTCACGACACGACACGAAACGACAGGGGCAACACGACACGACACGTCACGACACGACACGGCACGACACGTAACGTCTCGTCTAAGAATTATAAAAATTTAAAAAATCAAAAAATATTAAAAATCAAAAAATATAAAAATTAAAAAAATGTTAATTTCGAAAAATATAAAAAATCAAAAAATTTAAAAAATCAAAAATTAGAAAAAATCAAAAAAATATAAAAAATAAAAAAATATAAAAAATCAAAAAATATAAAAAATCAAAAAATATAAAAATCAAAAAATATAAAAAATCAAAAAATATAAAAAATCAAAAAATATAAAAATTCAAAAAATCAAAAAATAAAAAATATAAAAAATCAAAAAATAAAAAGTCTTGTCACGGCACGGCACGACACGACACGACACAACACGATACGCACGACCCGACATGACATGACACGCACGACCCGACACGACACGACACAACACAAACGACACGACACGCACGACACGACACGCACGACACGACACGCACGAAACGACACGACACGACACGAAACGACACGCACGACACGACACGACACGACACGAACGACACGACACGCACGACACGACACGCACGACACGACACGACACGACACGCACGACACGACATGACACGACACGCACGACACGACACGACACGACACGCACGACACGACACGACACGCACGACACGAAACGACACGACACGCACGACACGACACGACACGACACGCACGACACGACACGACACGACACGCACGACACGACACGACACGACACGCACGACACGACACGACACGAGATGACACGACACGCACGACACGACACGGCACGACACGACACGACACGACACTACACGACACGACACGACACGCACGACACGACACGAAACGACACGACACGCACAACACGACACGACACGACACGCACGACACGACACGACACGACACGACACGCACGACACGACACGACACGACACGAAACGACACGACACGACACGCACGACACGACACGACACGCCAAGACACGACACGGCACGGCACGACACGCACGACACGACACGACACGACACGACACGACACGACACGACACGGCACGGCACGACACGACACAACTCGATTTGACACGAAACGACACGAGACAACACGACACGACACGACACGACACGACCCGACACGCACGACACGACACGACACGAGACGACACGACACGAACGACACGACACGACACGACACGACACGCACGACACGACACGACACGACGCGACACGACACGACACGGCACGCACGACACGACACGACACGACACGACACGAAACGACACGACACGACACGACACGACACGACACGCACGACACGACACGACACGAAACGATAGGACACGACACGACACGCACGACACGACACGACACGACACGACAAGACACGAGACGACACGAGACGACACGGCACGGCAAGGCACGACACGACACGACACAACACGACACGACAGGTCACGACACGACACGAAACGACACGAGGCAACACGACACGTCACGACACGACACGACACGTAACGTCTCGTCTCGTCTAAGGATTATAAAAATTTAAAAAATCAAAAAATATTTAAAATCAAAAAATATTAAAATTAAAAAAATGTTAATTTCGAAAAATATAAAAAATCAAAAAATATAAAAAAACAAAAAATATAAAAAATCAAAAAAATATAAAAAATCAAAAAATATAAAAAATCAAAAAACATAAAAAATCAAAAATATAAAAAAACAAAAAATATAAAAAATCAAAAAATATAAAAAATCAAAAAATATATAAAATCAAAAAATATAAAAAATCAAAAAATCAAAAAATAAAAAATATAAAAAAATAAAAAATAAAAAGTCTTGTCACGGCACGGCACGGCACGGCACGACACGACACGACACGACACGACACAACACGATACGCACGACACGACACGACATGACACGCACGACACGACACGACACGACACGACACAAACGACACGACACGCACGACACGACACGACACGACACGACACGAACGACACGACAAGAAACGACACGACACGCACGACACGACACGACACGCACGACACGACACGACACGACACGCACGACACGACACGACACGCACGACACGAAACGACACGACACGCACGACACGAAACGACACGACACGCACGACACGACACGACACGACACGAGATGACACGACACGCACGACACGATACGACTCGACACGACACGACACGCACGACACGACACGACACGACACGCACGACACGACACGACACGACATGAGATGACACGACACGCACGACACGACACGACACGACACGACACGCACGACACGACACGACACGACATGAGATGACACGACACGCACGACACGACACTACACGACACGGCACGACACGCACGACACGACACGAAACGCACGACACGACACGTCACGAAACGACACGACACGCCACGACACGCACGACACGACACGACACGACACGACACGACAAGACACGACACGCACGACACGACACGACACGACGCGACACGACACGACATGACAAGACACGACACGACACGACACGACACGGCACGGCACGACACGACACAACACGACACGACACGAAACGACACGAGACAACACGACACGACACGTCACGACACGACACGACACGCACGACACGACACGACACGAAACGACACGACACGACACGCACGACACGACACGACACGACACGACACGACAAGACACGACACGACACGACACGGCACGGCAAGGCACGACACGACACGACACAACACGACACGACACGACACGTCACGACACGACACGAAACGACACGAGGCAACACGACACGACACGACACGACACGTCACGACACAAAACGACACGACACGACACGTAACGTCTCGTCTCGTCTAAGAACTATAAAAATAAAAAAATAAAAAAATATTAAAAATCAAAAAATATAAATTCAAAAAATGTTAATTTCGAAAAATATAAAAATTAAAAAAATATAAAAAATCAAAAAATATAAAAAATCAAAAAATATAAAAAATCAAAAAATATAAAAAATCAAAAAATATAAAAAATCAAAAAAATATAAAAAATCAAAAAAATATAAAAAATCAAAAAATATAAAAAATCAAAAAATATAAAAAATCAAAAAATATAAAAAATCAAAAAATATAAAAAATCAAAAAATATAAAAAATCATAAAATAAAAAATGTAAAAAATCAAAAAAATTAAAAGTCTCGTCACGTCACGGCACGGCACGGCACGGCACGGCACGACACGACACGACACGACACGACACGCACGACACGACACGACACGACACATGACACGACACGACACCACACGACACGACACGACACGCACGATACGACACGACACGACACGTAACGTCTCGTCTCGTCTAAGAATTATAAAAATTTAAAAAAACAAAAATTTTAAAAATCAAAAAATATAAAAATTCAAAAAATGTTAATTTCGAAAAATATAAAAAATAAAAAAATATAAAAAATCAAAAAATATAAAAAATCAAAAAATATAAAAAATCAAAAAATATAAAAAATCAAATAAATATAAAAAATCAAAAAATAAAAAAATGTAAAAAATCAAAAAAATAAAGTCTCTTCACGTCACGGCACGGCAAGGCACGGCACGGCACGGCACGGCACGACACGACACGGCACGACACGACACGACACGCACGAGACAACACGACACGAAACGACACGAAACGACACGACACGACACGACACGACACGCGCGACACGACACGACACGACACGACACGAAACGACACGACACGACACGACACGCACGACACGACACGACACGACACGACACGACAAGACATGACATGACACGACACGGCACGGCACGGCACGGCACGACACGACACGACACAACACGACACGACACGACACGACACGACACGACACGAAACGACACGAGACAACACGACACGACACGTCACGACACGACACGACACGACACGACACGTAACGTCTCGTCTCGTCTCGTCTAAGAATTATAAAAATTTAAAAAATCAAAAAATATGAAAAACCAAAAAATATATAAATTCAAAAAATTTTAATTTCAAAAAATTTAAAAAATCAAAAAATATAAAAAATCAAAAAATATAAAAAAATCAAAAAATATAAAAAATCAAAAAATATAAAAAATCAAAAAATATTAAAAATAAAAAATTTAAAAAATGTAAAAAATCAAAAAAAAATAAAAGTCTCGTCACGTCACGTCACGGCACGTCACGGGACGGCACGGCACGACACGACACGACACGAAACGACACGCACGGACACGACACGACACGACAGGACACGAACGACACGACACGCACGACACGACACGCACGACACGACACGACACGACACGCACGACACGACACGACACGACACGACACGCACGACACGACACTACACGACACGACACGCACGACACGACACGACACACACGACACGACACGACACGACACGCACGACACGACACGACACGACACGACACGCACGACACGACACAACACGACACGACACGCACGACACGACACGACACGACACAACACGACACGACACTACACGACACGACACGACACGACACGCACGACACGACACGACACGGCACGTCACGAAACGCACGTCACGACACGACACGGCACGAAAAGACACGCACGACACGACACGACACGAAACGACACGCCACGCACGACACGACACGACACGAACGACACGACACGACACGACACGACACGACACGACCCGACACGCACGACACGACACGAGACGACACGACACGAACGACACGACACGACACGACACGACACGCACGACACGACACGACACGACACGACACGCACGACACGACACGACACGAAACGACACGACACGACACGACACGACACGCACGACACGACACGACACGAAACGACAGGACTCGACACGACACGCACGACACGACACGACACGACAAGACACGACACGACACGACACGACACGACACGGCACGGCAAGGTACGACACGACACGACACAACACGACACGACCCGACACGACACGACACGACACGACAGGTCACGACACGACACGAAACGACACGAGGCAACACGACACGACACGTCACGACACGACACGACACGTAACGTCTCGTCTCGTCTAAGAATTATAAAAATTTAAAAAATCAAAAAATATGAAAATTCAAAAATTGTTAATTTCGAAAATATAAAAAATCAAGAAATATAAAAAATCAAAAAATATAAAAAAAATCAAAAAATATAAAAAATCAAAAAAATAAAAAATATAAAAAAATCAAAAATTAAAAAGTCTCGTCACGTCACGTCACGGCACGGCACGGCACGGCACGACACGACACGACACGATACGCACGACACGACACGACATGACACGCACGACACGACACGACATGACACGAACGACACGACACGCACGATACGACACGCACGACACGACACGACACGACACGCACGAAACGACACGACACGAAACGACACGAAAGACACGACACGACACGACACGAACGACACGACATGCACGACACGACACGCACGACACGACACGACAGGCACGACAAGACACGACACGACACGCACGACACGACACGACACGACACACACGCACGACACGACACGACACGACACACACGACACGACACGACACGACACGACACGCACGACACAACACGACACGACACGACACGACACGCACGACACGACACGACACGACACGACACGCACGACACGACACGACACGACACAACACGACACGACACTACACGACACGACACGACACGACACGCACGACACGACACGACACGGCACGACACGACACGCACGTCACGACACGACACGACACAACACGACACGAAACGACACGACACGACACGACACGACACGCACGACACGACACGACACGAAACGACAGGACACGACACGACACGCACGACACGACACGACACGACAAGACACGACACGACACGACACGGCACAGCAAGGCACGACACGACACAAAACGACACGACGCGACAAGACACGACAGGTCACGACACGACACGAAACGACAGGGGCAACACGAAACGACACGTCACGACACGACACGGCACGACACGTAACGTCTCGTCTAAGAATTATAAAAATTTAAAAAATCAAAAAATATTAAAAATCAAAAAATATAAAAATTAAAAAAAATGTTAGTTTGGAAAAATATAAAAAATCAAAAATATAAAAAATCAAAAATTAGAAAAAATCAAAAAAAATATAAAAAATAAAAAAATATAAAAAATCAAAAAATATAAAAAATCAAAAAATATAAAAATCAAAAATTATAAAAAATCAAAAAATATAAAAAATCAAAAAATATAAAAACTCAAAAAATCAAAAAATAAAAAATATAAAAAATCAAAAAATAAAAAGTCTTGTCACGGCACGGCACGGCACGACACGACACGACACGACACAACACGATACGCACGACCCGACATGACATGACACGCACGACACGACACGACACGACACGACACAAACGACACGACACGCACGACACGACACGCACGACACGACACGCACGAAACGCCACGACACGACACGAAACGACACGCACGACACGACACGACACGACACGAACGACACGACACGCACGACACGACACACACGACACGACACGACACGCACGACACGACATGACACGACACGCACGACACGACACGACACGACACGCACGACACGACACGTCACGCACGACACGAAACGACACGACACGCACGACACGACACGACACGACACGCACGACACGACACGACACGCACGACACGACACGACACGACACGCACGACACGACACGACACGACACGCACGACACGACACGACACGAGATGACACGACACGCACGACACGACACGGCACGACACGACACGACACGACACGACACTACACGACACGACACGACACGCACGACACGACACGAAACGACACGACACGCACAACACGACACGACACGACACGACACGCACGACACGACACGACACGACACATGACACGACACGACACCACACGACACGACACGACACGCACGATACGACACGACACGACACGTAACGTCTCGTCTCGTCTAAGAATTATAAAAATTTAAAAAATCAAAAATTTTAAAAATCAAAAAATATAAAAATTCAAAAAATGTTAATTTCGAAAAATATAAAAAATCAAAAAATATAAAAAATCAAAAAATATAAAAAATCAAAAAATATAAAAAATCAAAAAATATAAAAAATCAAATAAATATAAAAAATCAAAAAATAAAAAAATGTAAAAAATCAAAAAAGAAAAAAGTCTCGTCACGTCACGGCACGGCAAGGCACGGCACGGCACGGCACGGCACGACACGCACGACACGACACGCACGACACGACACGCACGACACGACACGACACACACGACACGACACGACACGACACGCACGACACGACACGACACGACACGACACGCACGACACGACACTACACGACACGACACGCACGACACGACACGACACACACGACACGACACGACACGACACGCACGACACGACACGACACGACACGACACGCACGACACGACACAACACGACACGACACGCACGACACGACACGACACGACACAACACGACACGACACTACACGACACGACACGACACGACACGCACGACACGACACGACACGGCACGTCACGAAACGCACGTCACGACACGACACGGCACGAAAAGACACGCACGACACGACACGACACGAAACGACACGCCACGCACGACACGACACGACACGAACGACACGACACGACACGACACGACACGACACGACCCGACACGCACGACACGACACGAGACGACACGACACGAACGACACGACACGACACGACACGACACGCACGACACGACACGACACGACACTCACGCACGACACGACACGACACGAAACGACACGACACGACACGACACGACACGCACGACACGACACGACACGAAACGACAGGACTCGACACGACACGCACGACACGACACGACACGACAAGACACGACACGACACGACACGACACGACACGGCACGGCAAGGTACGACACGACACGACACAACACGACACGACCCGACACGACACGACACGACACGACAGGTCACGACACGACACGAAACGACACGAGGCAACACGACACGACACGTCACGACACGACACGACACGTAACGTCTCGTCTCGTCTAAGAATTATAAAAATTTAAAAAATCAAAAAATATGAAAATTCAAAAATTGTTAATTTCGAAAATATAAAAAATCAAGAAATATAAAAAATCAAAAAATATAAAAAAAATCAAAAAATATAAAAAATCAAAAAAATAAAAAATATAAAAAAATCAAAAATTAAAAAGTCTCGTCACGTCACGTCACGGCACGGCACGGCACGGCACGACACGACACGACACGATACGCACGACACGACACGACATGACACGCACGACACGACACGACATGACACGAACGACACGACACGCACGATACGACACGCACGACACGACACGACACGACACGCACGAAACGACACGACACGAAACGACACGAAAGACACGACACGACACGACACGAACGACACGACATGCACGACACGACACGCACGACACGACACGACAGGCACGACAAGACACGACACGACACGCACGACACGACACGACACGACACACACGCACGACACGACACGACACGACACACACGACACGACACGACACGACACGACACGCACGACACAACACGACACGACACGACACGACACGCACGACACGACACGACACGACACGACACGCACGACACGACACGACACGACACAACACGACACGACACTACACGACACGACACGACACGACACGCACGACACGACACGACACGGCACGACACGACACGCACGTCACGACACGACACGACACAACACGACACGAAACGACACGACACGACACGACACGACACGCACGACACGACACGACACGAAACGACAGGACACGACACGACACGCACGACACGACACGACACGACAAGACACGACACGACACGACACGGCACAGCAAGGCACGACACGACACAAAACGACACGACGCGACAAGACACGACAGGTCACGACACGACACGAAACGACAGGGGCAACACGAAACGACACGTCACGACACGACACGGCACGACACGTAACGTCTCGTCTAAGAATTATAAAAATTTAAAAAATCAAAAAATATTAAAAATCAAAAAATATAAAAATTAAAAAAAATGTTAGTTTGGAAAAATATAAAAAATCAAAAAATATAAAAAATCAAAAATTAGAAAAAATCAAAAAAAATATAAAAAATAAAAAAATATAAAAAATCAAAAAATATAAAAAATCAAAAAATATAAAAATCAAAAATTATAAAAAATCAAAAAATATAAAAAATCAAAAAATATAAAAACTCAAAAAATCAAAAAATAAAAAATATAAAAAATCAAAAAATAAAAAGTCTTGTCACGGCACGGCACGGCACGACACGACACGACACGACACAACACGATACGCACGACCCGACATGACATGACACGCACGACACGACACGACACGACACGACACAAACGACACGACACGCACGACACGACACGCACGACACGACACGCACGAAACGCCACGACACGACACGAAACGACACGCACGACACGACACGACACGACACGAACGACACGACACGCACGACACGACACACACGACACGACACGACACGCACGACACGACATGACACGACACGCACGACACGACACGACACGACACGCACGACACGACACGTCACGCACGACACGAAACGACACGACACGCACGACACGACACGACACGACACGCACGACACGACACGACACGACACGCACGACACGACACGACACGACACGCACGACACGACACGACACGACACGCACGACACGACACGACACGAGATGACACGACACGCACGACACGACACGGCACGACACGACACGACACGACACGACACTACACGACACGACACGACACGCACGACACGACACGAAACGACACGACACGCACAACACGACACGACACGACACGACACGCACGACACGACACGACACGACACATGACACGACACGACACCACACGACACGACACGACACGCACGATACGACACGACACGACACGTAACGTCTCGTCTCGTCTAAGAATTATAAAAATTTAAAAAATCAAAAATTTTAAAAATCAAAAAATATAAAAATTCAAAAAATGTTAATTCGAAAAATATAAAAAATCAAAAAATATAAAAATCAAAAAATATAAAAAATCAAAAATATAAAAAATCAAAAAATATAAAAAATCAAATAAATATAAAAAATCAAAAAATAAAAAAATGTAAAAAATCAAAAAAGAAAAAAGTCTCGTCACGTCACGGCACGGCAAGGCACGGCACGGCACGGCACGGCACGACACGACACGGTACGACACGACACGACACGCACGAGACAACACGACACGAAACGACACGAAACGACACGACACGATTCGACACGACACGGCGCGACACGACACGACACGACACAAGCGACACGACACGACACGACACGCACGACACGACACGACACGACACGACACGACAAGACATGACATGACACGACACGGCACGGCCACGGCACGGCAAGACACGACACGACACAACACGACACGACACGACACGACACGACACGAAACGACACGAGACAACACGACACGACACGACACGTCACGACACGACACGACACGACACGACACGTAACGTCTCGTCTCGTCTCGTCTAAGAATTATAAAAATTTAAAAAAATCAAAAAATATGAAAAACCAAAAAATATATAAATTCAAAAATTTTAATTTCAAAAAAATTTAAAAAATCAAAAAATATAAAAAATCAAAAAATATAAAAAAATCAAAAATATAAAAAATCAAAAAATATAAAAAATCAAAAAATATTAAAAATAAAAAATAAAAAAATGTAAAAAATTAAAAAAAATAAAAGTCTCGTCACGTCACGGCACGGCACGGCACGACACGACACGACACGACACGCACGACACGACACGACACGACATGACACGACACGACACGACACAACACCACACGACACGACACGACACGACACGACACGTCACGACACGACACGACACAACACGCACGATACGACACGACACGACACGCACGACACGACACGACACGACACGACACGCACGACACGACACGACACGACACGACACGCACGACACGACACGACACGACACGCACGACACGACACGACACGACACGAGATGACACGACACGCACGACACGACACGACTCGACACGACACGACACGCACGACACGACACGACATGAGATGACACGACACGCACGACACGACACTACACGACACGACACGACACGGCACGACACGACACGAAACGCACGACACGACACGGTCACGAAACGACACGACACGACACGACACGCACGACACGACACGACACGACACGACAAGACTCGACAAGGTACGGCACGACCACGCACGACACGACACGACACGACGCGACACGACACGACATGACAAGACACGACACGACACGACACGACACGGCACGGCACGACACGACACAACACGACACGACACGAAACGACACGAGACAACACGACACGACACGTCACGACACGACACGACACGCACGACACGACACGACACGAACGACACGACACGACACGCACCGACACGACACGACACGACACGACACGACACGACAAGACACGACACGACACGACACGGCACGGCAAGGCACGACACGACACGACACAACACGACACGACACGACACGACACGAGGCAACACGACACGACACGACACGACACGTCACGACACAAAACGACACGACACGACACGTAACGTCTCGTCTCGTCTAAGAATTATAAAATAAAAAAATCAAAAATATAAAAATCAAAAATATAAATTCAAAAATGTTAATTTCGAAAAATATAAAAATTAAAAAAATATAAAAAATCAAAAAATTTAAAAATCAAAAAATATAAAAAATCAAAAAATATAAAAAATCAAAAAAATATAAAAAATCAAAAAATAATAAAAAATCAAAAAATATAAAAAATCAAAAAAAATAAAAAATCAAAAATATAAAAAATCAAAAAATAAAAAATCAAAAAATATAAAAAATCATAAAATAAAAAATGTAAAAAATCAAAAAAATTAAAAGTCTCGTCACGGCACGGCACGGCACGGCACGGCACGACACGACACGACACGACACTTGACACGCACGACACGACACGACACGACACATGACACGACACGACACCACACGACACGACACGCACGATACGACACGACACGACACGTAACGTCTCGTCTCGTCTAAGAATTATAAAAATTTAAAAAATCAAAAATTTTAAAATCAAAAATATAAAAATTCAAAAAATGTTAATTTCGTAAAATATAAAAAATCAAAAATATAAAAAATCAAAAAAATATAAAAAATCAAAAATATAAAAAATCAAAAAATATAAAAAATCAAATAAATATAAAAAATCAAAAATAAAAAAATGTAAAAAATCAAAAAAATAAAAAGTCTCGTCACGTCACGGCACGGCAAGGCACGGCACGGCACGGCACGGCACGACACGACACGGCACGACACGACACGACACGCACGAGACAACACGACACGAAACGACACGAAACGACACGACACGACACGACACGACACGCGCAACACGACCCGACACGACACGAAACGACACGACACGACACGACACGCACGACACGACACGACACGACACGACCACGACAAGACATGACATGACACGACACGGCACGGCACGGCACGGCACGACACGACACGACACAACACGACACGACACGACACGACACGACACGACACGAAACGACACGAGACAACACGACACGACACGACACGTCACGACACGACACGACACGACACGACACGTCTCGTCTCGTCTCGTCTCGTCTCGTCTAAGAATTATAAAAATTTAAAAAATCAAAAAATATGAAAAACCAAAAAATATATAAATTCAAAAAATTTTAATTTCAAAAAATTTAAAAAATCAAAAAATATAAAAAATCAAAAAATATAAAAAAATCAAAAAATATAAAAAATCAAAAATATAAAAAATGCAAAAAATATTAAAAATAAAAAATTAAAAAAAATGTAAAAAATCAAAAAAAATAAAAGTCTCGTCACGTCACGTCACGGCACGTCACGGGACGGCACGGCACGACACGACACGACACGAAACGACACGCACGGACACGACACGACCACAAAAGGACACGAACGACACGACACGCACGACACGAACCGCACGACACGACCGAACGACACGACACGCGACACGACCGCGACCGACACGACACGACACGACACGCACGACACGACACCTACACGACACGACACGCACGACACGACACGACACGCACGACACGACACGACACGACACGCACGACACGACACGACACGACACGACACGACACGCACGACACGACACAACACGACACGACACGCACGACACGACACAACACGACACAACACGACACGACACTACACGACACGACACGACACGACACGCACGACACGACACGACACGGCACGTCACGAAACGCACGTCACGACACGACACGGCACGAAAAGACACGCACGACACGACACGACACGAAACGACACGCCACGCACGACACGACACGACACGAACGACACGACACGACACGACACGACACGACACGACACGACCCGACACGCACGACACGACACGAGACGACACGACACGAACGACACGGACACGACACGCACGACACGACACGACACGACGCGACACGACACGCACGACACGACACGACACGAAACGACACGACACGACACGACACGCACGACACGACACGACACGAAACCACAGGACTCGACACGACACGCACGACACGACACGACACGACAAGACACGACACGACACGACCCGACACGACACGACACGGGCACGGGCAAGGCACGACACGACACGACACAACACGACACGACCCGACACGACACGACACGACACGACAGGTCACGACACGACACGAAACGACACGAAGGCAACACGACACGACACGTCACGACACGACACGAGACACGTAACGTCTCGTCTCGTCTAAGAATTATAAAAATTTAAAAATCAAAAAATATGAAAATTCAAAATTGTTAATTTCGAAAATATAAAAAATCAAGAAATATAAAAAATCAAAAAATATAAAAAATCAAAAAATATAAAAAATCAAAAAAATAAAAAATATAAAAAATCAAAAAATAAAAAGTCTCGTCACGTCACGTCACGGCACGACACGACACGACACGATACGCACGACACGACACGACATGACACGCACGACACGACACGACATGACACGAACGACACGACACGCACGATACGACACGCACGACACGACACGACACGACACGACACGCACGAAACGACACGACACGAAACGACACGAAAGACACGACACGACACGACACGAACGACACGACACGCACGACACGACACGCACGACACGACACGACACCCACGACAAGACACGACACGACACGCACGACACGACACGACACGACACACACGCACGACACGACACGACACGACACGCACGCACGACACGACACGACACGCACGACACAACACGACACGACACGACACGACACGCACGACACGACACGACACGACACGACACGCCGACACGACACGACACGACACAACACGACACGACACTACACGACACGACACGACACGACACGCACGACACGACACGACACGGCACGACACGACACGCACGTCACGACACGACACGACACGACACAACACGACACGAAACGACACGACACGACACGACACGCACGACCGACACGACACGAACGACAGGACACGACACGACACGCACGACACGACACGACACGACAAGACACGACACGACACGACACGGCACAGCAAGGCACGACACGACACAAAACGACACGACGCGACAAGACACGGCAGGTCACGACACGACACGAAACGACAGGGGGCAACACGAAACGACACGTCACGACACGACATGGCACGACACGTAACGTCTCGTCTAAGAATTATAAAAATTTAAAAAATCAAAAATATTAAAAATCAAAAAATATAAAAAATCAAAAAATATAAAAAATCAAAAATTAGAAAAAAATCAAAAAAATATAAAAAATAAAAAAATATAAAAAATCAAAAAATATAAAAAATCAAAAAATATAAAAATCAAAAAATATAAAAAATCAAAAAATATAAAAAATCAAAAAAATTTTAAATTTCAAAAAATCAAAAATAAAAAATATAAAAAATCAAAAATAAAAAGTCTTGTCACGGCACGGCACGGCACGACACGACACGACACGACACAACACGATACGCACGACCCGACATGACATGACACGCACGACACGACACGACACGACACGACACAAACGACACGACACGCACGACACGACACGCACGACACGACACGCACGAAACGACACGACACGACACGAAACGACACGCACGACACGACAAGACACGACACGAACGACACGACACGCACGACACGACACGCACGACACGAAACGACACGACACGACACGCACGACACGAACGACACGACACGCACGACACGACACGACACGACACGACACGCACGACACGACACGACACGACACGCACGACACGACACGTCACGACACGAACGACACGACACGCACGACACGACACGCACGACACGACACGACACGACACGCACGACACGACATGACACGACACGCACGACACGACACGACACGACACGCACGACACGACACGTCTCGCACGACACGAAACGACACGACACGCACGACACGACACGACACGACACGCACGACACGACACGACACGACACGCACGACACGACACGACACGACACGACACGCACGACACGACACGACACGAGATGACACGACACGCACGACACGACACGGCACGACACGACACGACACGACACGACACTACACGACACGACACGACACGCACGACACGACACGAAACGACACGACACGCACAACACGACACGACACGACACGACACGCACGACACGACACGACACGACACATGACACGACACGACACCACACGACACGACACGACACGACACGCACGATACGACACGACACGACACATAACGTCTCGTCTCGTCTAAGAATTATAAAAATTAAAAGATCAAAAATTTTAAAAATCAAAAAATATAAAAATTCAAAAAATGTTAATTTCGAAAAATATAAAAAATCAAAAAATATAAAAAATCAAAAAATATAAAAAATCAAAAAATATAAAAAATCAAAAAATATAAAAAATCAAATAAATATAAATAATCAAAAAATAAAAAATGTATAAAAATCAAAAAATAAAAAGTCTCGTCACGTCACGGCACGGCAAGGCACGGCACGGCACGGCAAGGCACGGCACGGCACGGCACGGCACGACACGACACGGCACGACACGACACGACACGCACGAGACAACACGACACGAAACGACACGAAACGACACGACACGACACGACACGACACGACACGCGCGACACGACACGACACGAAACGACACGACACGACACGACACGCACGACACGACACGACACGACAAGACAAGACATGACATGACACGACACGGCACGGCACGGCACGGCACGGCACGACACGACACGACACAACACGACACGACACGACACGACACGACACGAAACGACACGAGACAACACGACACGACACGACACGTCACGACACGACACGACACGACACGACACGTAACGTCTCGTCTCGTCTCGTCTAAGAATTATAAAAATTTAAAAATCAAAAAATATGAAAAACCAAAAAATATATAAATTCAAAAAATTTTAATTTCAAAAAATTTAAAAAATTAAAAAATATAAAAAATCAAAAAATATAAAAAATCAAAAAAAAAATAAAAAATCAAAAAATATAAAAAATCAAAAAATATTAAAAATAAAAAATAAAAAAATGTAAAAAATCAAAAAAATAAAAGTCTCGTCACGTCACGGCACGGCACGGCACGACACGACACGACACGACACGACACGCACGACACGACACGACGCGACATGACACGACACGACACGACACAACACCACACGACACGACACGACACGACACGACACGTCACGACACGACACGACACAACACGCACAATACGACACGACACGACACGCACGACACGACACGACACGACACGACACGACACGCACGACACGACACGACACGACACGAAACGCACGACACGACACGACACGACACGCACGACACGACACGACACGACACGCCGACACGACACGACACGGAACGACACGACACGACACGACACGCACGACACGACACGACACGACACGACCCGACACGACACGACACGACACGAAACGACACGACACAACACGACACGAAATGAAACGACACGACACGCACGACACGACACCGACACGACACGGCACGACACGACACCACACGACACGACACGTCACGACACGACACGACACGACACGCACGACACGACACGACACGACATGAGATGACACGACACGCACGACACGACACGACACGACACGCACGACACGACACGACACGACATGAGATGACACGACACGCACGACACGACACTACACGACACGACACGACACGCACGACACGACACGAAACGCACGACACGACACGTCACGAAACGACACGACACGACACGACACGCACGACACGACACGACACGACACGACAAGACACGACACGGTACGGCACGACACGCACGGCACGACACGACACGACGTGACACGACACGACATGACAAGACACGACACGACACGACACGACACGACACGGCACGGCACGACACGACACAACACGACATGACACGAAACGACACGAGACAACACGACACGACACGTCACGACACGACACGACACGCACGACACGACACGACACGAAACGACACGACACGACACGCACGACACGACACGACACGACACGACACGACAAGACACGACACGACACGACACGGCACGGCAAGGCACGACACGACACGACACAACACGACACGACACGACACGACACGTCACGACACGACACGAAACGGCACGAGGCAACACGACACGACACGACACGTCACGACACAAAACGACACGACACGACACGTAACGTCTCGTCTCGTCTAAGAATTATAAAAATAAAAAAAATCATAAAATATTAAAAATCAAAAAATATAAATTCAAAAAATGTTAATTTCGAAAAATATAAAAATTAAAAAAATATAAAAAATCAAAAAATATAAAAAATCAAAAAATATAAAAAATCAAAAAATATAAAAATCATAAAATAAAAAATGTAAAAAATCAAAAAAATTAAAAGTCTCGTCACGTCACGGCACGGCACGGCACGGCGCGGCACGACACGACACGACACGACACGACACGCACGACACGACACGACACGACACATGACACGACACGACACCACACGACACGACACGACACGACACGCACGATACGACACGACACGACACGTAACGTCTCGTCTCGTCTAAGAATTATAAAAATTTAAAAATCAAAAATTTTAAAAATCAAAAAAATATAAAAATTCAAAAATGTTAATTTCGAAAAATATAAAAAATCAAAAAATATAAAAAATCAAAAAATATAAAAAATCAAAAAATATAAAAAATCAAAAAATATAAAAAATCAAATAAATATAAAAATCAAAAATAAAAAAATGTAAAAAATCAAAAAAATAAAAAGTCTCGTCACGTCACGGCACGGCAAGGCACGGCACGGCACGGCACGGCACGACACGACACGGCACGACACGACACGACACGCACGAGACAACACGACCACGAATCGACACAAAACGACACGACACGACACGACACGACACGACACGCGCGACACGACACGACACGACACGAAACGACACGACACGACACGACACGCACGACACGACACGACACGACACGACACGACACGACAAGACATGACATTACACGACACGGCACGGCACGGCACGACACGACACGACACAACACGACACGACACGACACGACACGAAACGACACGAGACAACACGACACGACACAACACGTCACGACACGACACGACACGACACGACACGTAACGTCTCGTCTCGTCTCGTCTAAGAATTATAAAAATTTAAAAAATCAAAAAATTTGAAAAACCAAAAAAATATATAAATTCAAAAAAATTTAATTCAAAAAATTTAAAAAATCAAAAAATATAAAAAATCAAAAAATATAAAAAAATCAAAAAATATAAAAAATCAAAAAATATAAAAATCAAAAAATATTAAAAATAAAAAATAAAAAATGTAAAAAATCAAAAAAAATAAAAGTCTCGTCACGTCACGTCACGGCACGGCACGGCACGGCACGACACGACACGACACGACACGACACGACACGCACGACACGACACAACACGACATGACACGACACGACACGACACAACACCACACGACACGACACGACACGACACGTCACGACACGACACGACACGACACACACGACACAACGACACGACACGACACGACACGACACGCACGACACGACACGACACGACACGCACGACACGACACGACACGACACGCCCGACACGACACGACACGGAACGACACGACACGACACGACACGCACGACACGACACGACACGACCCGACACGACACGACACGACACGACACGAAACGACACGACACGACACGACACGAAATGACACGACACGACACGCACGACACGACACGACACGACACGGCACGACACGACACGACACGACACGACACGTCACGACACGACACGACACGACACGACACGTAACGTCTCGTCTCGTCTAAGAATTATAAAAAATTAAAAAATCAAAAATATGAAAAACCAAAAAAATATATAAATTCAAAAAATTTTAATTTCAAAAATTTAAAAAATCAAAAAATATAAAAATTCAAAAAATATAAAAAATCAAAAAATATAAAAAAATCAAAAATATAAAAAA
>JAZDUA010000193.1:2787500-2818793 GCA_038098605.1 Gryllus longicercus | reverse complement strand
TCTTCCCACTTATTACACCTGTTTTTGTGAATTTTTTTCAGATTTTTGTTTTCAATTGCTGGGTCATAGATAAGAGTGGTAGGCCGAAACGTTAGCACCTGTGCCTAGGACTTCGCGTCTCCCGGACAGCTAAGTTGTTACTGACACCGGGCCGCGCAAGCCTATGCTCTCAGGAGTCTTCTCTATTCCAGGATGGTAATAGTAGTTTATGCAATTAGTTTATAATGTTAAGTTTTATTGCATGAGTACATGTTTTGAAAATAGCGACTTTGGGAGCGAGTTTTCAAATTTGTACGCATGTAATAAAGCAACATTATAAACGAGTTGCATACTATATTTTTTGTATAACAGCATTATACATTTATAAGAGAATCAAACTTAATTTTGCGAAACAACTTCCCTGTGACGACTCGGGTATTTGACATCGTATGAGTAAAAGGTAGTCGGCTGTTCCGTTTAGCTCTACCTCCCCCCGATTCTCTCGCTACGATTGGCTGAATGTGTGATTCGTGACATAAAATCTAATACGTCATCATTTGTGCCGCAAAATGCCCGATTATGAACGATTTCTTGCAACAGAAAAGGTTTTTTTTTATAATGCTGGAATACAAAAAAAATTGAAGCACCATTGCTTGGGTTTGAAGAAGCAAACATTAAAAGAAAATTGCAGAACCTGTACTGTGATCGGAAAATCTTTATCTTTCCTCACCACTGTAACATGAGCTCAAGGCAGAGATATAGCCGTTCGTACTATGAACTGCTATGTACTGCATTATTATTGCTTGCTTGCAAACAATTCCGATCTCATTGCACTTTGACATTAGCCTGGTGATTACTTTTCCGTTTTCCTAAGAAACTTTACTATGAAAGTATATTTCCACTTAGAACTTCTCTCATGATTTCATCAAGCGCTCCATGAATTTAGTTACTAGAGGTTTGCCTATTGCGTTTCACAGGATGGATAGCGGTTTGAGAAATTATGAGGGTTGAACAATTAGAGCCGAACGTTTGGGGATAGGTTAAAATGATGTGTTACATGGTGGTACTCAAATCCAATCACGTCACCACCAGAGGGTAATCATGGTGTGTAACATTTACATACTATTAGCAACTATAATGATAATCAAAAATGAAAATACAATTAATTATTTTAACACTGATATTAATATATTAGTTACTTTTTGAACTGTATTTTTCAAAAAAGTCTAAACATAAACGAAACAAGTATATGCTTCAATTCCTGACTCAATGACCCCCAACTCGATTAGATATCTCGTCCATTTTCCTATGATATATTGATAAAATGCTGATATATCCCATTGTTTTGCACCTGTATGAGATATGCGTCAAAAATGTCGCTTGTTTACCGATTTCAAATTGATTCTATTTCTCTGGAACGAATATTTCGTGATATCGAATTTTTCCAAAAACGTTGCTTGCTACCTTTATTCGTAATTGAAGGTCACCATAGTAAAGAGCGGGAGGTGTACATAGCAGAGCTTATATACAGCTTAAGAAAACATACTCAGATTGTTCTTTACCACCATACGTTTCATACAGTTTTTTAACCCTTAGAACGCAACACCAGTCTCATAGGCGGGGCAAGATTTCATTTCTTGCCGTCAGGACGTTCATACAGCAATGAATGCGCAACATTCCTCTGCGAGTCTCAGTGGAGATAGTTTCTTCCTCTCGATGCCATCGTCACTTATTTTGGTATTATTGAGGACGTTGTGAATTATTTTCTAGATGCTTCATCAATGTCACTGGCGGATTCTTCGTAATGTAAGTGAATTTTTCCCTGTCCATCAGCTTGATATTCCTTCTACTGTCTATATCTTATTGTTAACTGCACATATATGACATAAGATATGTCTGAAGCTCATATCATGTAATACATAGGTATTTTCATTTTTTAAATGTATGTTCTGTGAAAAATTTAACACATTTTTTGCATTTTGAAAATATAATTCTAGTATTTAATCCTCATTATGATTGATATCCGTCTGTGAGACGGGTATATAACGTTTTGCCATATTAAATCTGAAAAACTAAATTGCAACCACGTTAAATGTTACAGAAATACATATACGTTTGAAAAACTTAATTCACAGTTTTAATGTAAAATTTGTCCAATTATTAACTCCATTTGATTAAAGTTAATACAAAACATGAATTATCAGTCTCATAGACAGATATTCCTCTTGACTAGACACTATTTTATGACATTCTTCTCTAATTATTAAGTGTTATTTTTTCGGGCGAAAAATAAACAGAAAGCACCCAAACCTACTCGAGGCTCGAGCCCGAAGCATTCCGACTCTGCGTAATTGGACGCTGCCCCAAAGCCAGGCGCCACTGAGAAAGACAAACTTTGATTTAGATTGGCAGTGATCAGAAAATGAGCAAAAAAAAATGATGAGTCCACCTTTGTTTTGAATGAAATGTGTTATGTCAACGTTCATCATATATTCCGATTCATTATCTTGGGTTTCGTAATTTCCAACGCCAGAGGTCAAATATTGACACTTGAATCGATTTCAATGCGGAACTCAGCGTGCTTGTCTACCCGACGACTTCCACGTTACACATTATTGAAGCGCACTTTCAATTCGAAATATTTATTGGGCCTTTCTTCTAAAACATTTAAATCGTGGCAAAAGTGGACGAGCTAAAAACAGCACATACTTTTTACCATTAATTGAAATAGATACGTAATTATTTTCAATATTTCAAATAAAATAGTAATGTTTTTATATAATAAACCTACTTACTTATTGGCTGATTCAAAAAAAATTAATTCTTAAAATTTCTTTCCTTTTTATATTATTGCAAAATTCAGAATTGTACATTGATTTAGTATTTATATTAAGCCAGATGCATCTTTCTGTTTTTGTCTAGATATAAAAAGATAGTTTTCTATCGCCGGTTCACAACTGTTTTGAGAATATTGAAAGTTCTTCCAAAAAAGAGTATTATTTCACGAAATATAACAATCATCTTGAATTACTTTCCTAACTTTGACTCATCAGTTTGAAAAGGTCTTATCACTTTTGGATAGACATTATGTCCTCTAGACTAGGCAGAATTACAAGTTTTTAAATCCTCTGTTGTACGGATATTTTCAGCCCATACACTTTCTAGTTTGTTACCGGTTGCCCTTAACAGAAAAATGGAAATTAAAATGAAACATATTGCAAAGTTGAATAAATTATTATTTTTACTTTCGTAGCTGTAGTTGTTCAAGTTGTTCTAGTCAGCAGAGCTCAAAGTTCAGTTTGCCTTATGCAGGCCAGTTGGCCAAAGTTGTTTTTATACAGTACTACTTTCCTGGTGCCATACCTGAACATTTTTCATATGAAACCAAATTTGAAGAGGATAGTGTATCGAGCCTTAATCTATTCCAAGCCTTGATGTGAAATGCCGTCAGTTAATGTTTACTTTCTTGCTTTTACTTCGTAAGAAGAGAAAGTTATGTAATCGTGCCCCGGAAAACGGAGAATTTTCTCCAGAAAAAACTCTTATTGTCCCACCCTGGTAACTTAAATAATGGATAAATCTTGTACCTAAATGTAGTAAACACCTCTAACACGTGGTGTAACCGAAATCCATGTTTTGTGGATCCTTGATGCTGAAAAATCGATTGGCGCAAAACGTCTGTATATCCGTCCGTCCCTCCGTCTGTCCATCTGTGGTCAACGCTAACGCCTAAAACCGTTCCGCCGATTTTCTCTGAAATTGATATTCCCGGTCGATGTGTACGAACCTGAGGCTTTGGGAGTCTCTACCGGATATTTTTATTTTTGAAGGTACTTTAAATGAAGCCTTAAAAACATTTTCAATTTTTTTTTTTAAATTGCATCAATTTTTTTATTAAACTTTGTTCTCGAATAGCGAAAAGTTTAAGAGAATGGTGCAGGTTTCATGTTTGTTGAAATTCCAAATTTTTCGAAAATTGTAAAAGTGCAATGTTTTGGGGTTCCTACAACAATAAAATTGAAGTATGATTTTTTTCTTAATGAAATCTGTTCCATAAAGACGGATGTTGAAATAAGGGTCATGTTCACTTTTTCGAAAAGATGGTGCTACTCAAATTTACGACTTTGTATGGCCCCATAACTCACTGTACTATCGAGAATTGCAAAATTTTTAACATTTCAAAACTACAAAATTGATGATAGAGATGTTTTCCTTAAACGAAGTCTGTTCCACAAACTCGGCCTCTTTAAAAAGATCATGTGCAGTTTTTTTTAAAAAAACGAGTAGTTTTCACGTAATTTGGACTTGAAATGAATACAATGAAAAAAAATTCTCAAAACCCGATCCAAATTTTTTCTTCAATTTTCTTGCACGGATTGAAGAAGAATTGCTTAAAATTATAGAATATGTCTCACTTTCTTTGACTTCTCTAAATTTTAAAAAACTTTAAATTTTGAAATAATGCGAGAACGTATGTGCTGTTGTTCTAAATTAGAAATATGTTTTAGTACGTACACTACATTTTATAACATACATTCATCAGATTGGAAGTTCATTGTGGGTATTTCCTAAGATTTTTGTGAGGGGATAACACAATTTTGTTCTTGTGAAAGGTCAAACTCATTTATTTTACCCGCATTTGGGAATATTTTATTACATAGAAATTCGTCTTGAAAAGTGTAAAACATTCAATATGGAGTTTGTGCACGCCATAGCAGACTACACTATTGATCTTCTGTGCATGCGCAGATCCTCTAAAGTGATGCGAAACTTGAGCTGCGCATGCGCAGAAGATGGATTGTGCATTAACGTTCGAGGTGGCACAACTCCCTAATACTCATCCTCGCCCCTGGGGTAAATCATCTTCGATGAGACGTCAAGTAAGTTTCTTTGCGCCGATGACACATACGGTCGTTGTGGCCTGGGGCCTAACATCTTTCCTGTTTCCTTTCTCGTGAAAGGGTCGGTCGTGACCAGGGCCAGTCGGAGTGAACTCCAGCGACCCGAAAGCTCTTATCGCCTTTCTGCACCGCTTCCCATTAGCGCCAGTTAGCACCTTCATCACGGCGTCCGGGCGGGGGCTCGTGGCCGGAGGAGGAAGCGGAAATGACGCAGCGCTCTCCAGCGCCCCCTGGCGTGCGTGTGGAGCGGAGCGATGGGTCTGCGGTGCGGGGCCCATCCGACGGCGGTCCCCTCACTCGGATCTTCGCCCCGTTGAAGTTCGTTGTTAGGGATTGATTGGTCCCTTATTTTCATGTGTCCCGGGTGCGTTAACTGCTAAGGACGTTAGTCCTGTAAGTGTAGTGCATGTCGGAACGTACCGGTGATCGCATGCCCCTCTGGATGGGGGGATGTGGTGCCGTCTAGCCGCATGGCCCACACCTCGGATTGCGGGTTTTCCTCAACCAGGTATCTCCCAACAGGGGAGGGGGCACAGCCCCACCCGGGACAGGCTTGTCTCCTGACATGTGTGGTAGTGTGTGTGTGTGTGTGTGTGTGTGTGTGTTGTGTGTGTGAGAGAGAGAGAGAGAGAGAGAGAGAGAGAGAGAGAGAGAGAGAGAGAGAAGCAAGTGAGGAGAATAGGACAAGGAAGGAAGAGGAAAGGTCGCCCGCGACCCGCAGCCCGTTTGTTAGGGTACTGCTCTATTATTCGCCTGGTGTTGATCGAAGGAACGACAGAAAAATACTTATCGGAGTAGAAGGTCGCTGAAATTCTCCTCTAGGCACCGGGTGCATTCGACCTAGCTATATGGTTTTGTCGAAAAATCCTGCCACCGTCGGGAGTGGTGGCGTCTCCTGGTCACAGGCCCTGCAGTGACACCAGTTCAGGACCTCCACCTACGTCTGTCTAGTTGGGGATTTTTCGCACATTTGTAAACAATGAAATACCAGGCTTTCATGATGCGTCTTACTAAATATGGCATCAATTTTGAGATTGCGTAAGGTTAACCGAACGAACCGGGCGGAAGTGCCGTGAAGCCGAAGAGGCGTCGAGACAGTTCTAACGCCAGTCCCATGACGTTAGCGTGAATGTAGTGCTTGAGATAAGGCGTTACAAAAGTACTAAAAGTCTCTATTGTTTTTGGCGTAATGGTCGGCTCCTGTGCTTTTCATGTTTGGCTACGGCAGTTCAAATTCCGATATTTTCATAGGCAATTTTGTTGTGAAGAAAACAATTTAGTCGCGTTTTTTACGTGACACATTCTTCCCCACTCTCCCCATTCCATAAAAAGTCATGAACTATCATACACTACGTATATTCCAAGTATCTTTATAATACTCCTCCGCATTCTTACCACATACCCCAGAAGCAGAAACTTGTGTTTTATTTTCATGAGTAGAAATTCCAATGGGGACGGCGGGCGATGTAGAGATTGCAATGAACCTAAGCTGTTTCGAAGCAAATTTTATCGCTGTTCACCCAACTCTTCCACATTCAATTAAACCCAACAATACTTCTATCTATCACTTTTATTATTCACACGTCATTCCTGGTTAAAGGCCAAGTTAGTAGGTGACCGAGGTTCAAAAGGGCTCATTAATAAAAACATTGCAGAAAAATATAATTATTTTCTTCTGGGTGCTCCGTTGCTAAGAGAAACAATAATGTATTGGAGTTACAGAACACGGTTCCCATCCCTCGTATCATAACCCTCTGAAAATAAAATGCCAACTTAACCCTTGAACTTAAAACCGTTCTCCGAAAACGTTTCGTTGTCCACGCCAGCGAACCGCACTTCCGGACCGCGCATTCTTCCTCCGCCCAGCAGCCGCGTATGACGAATGGGAGGCGCACAAAAAGCGCCTTACGAGAACTCGCACCCCCCGCCCCATCCCACTCCGTCCCGCCCCAACGCGACCCCGCCCCACGCTACCCCGCCCCGCCTTGTCCCGCTCCGCCCCGCTTCTGCGCCACCCCGCCCCGCCTCGGAAACACCCGGCCCGCCCTGCCCCAACCCATGCCCCCCACCCCCCCATCAGCTCACCCCCGCCCCGCTCCGGTCCGCCCTCGGCTCGGCTCGGCCGCCCCCCCCCGGCCCGCCCCGCCCTCCGGCCCGCCCCGCCCCCTCCGGCCCGCCCCCGCCCCAGCCTACCCCGCCCCGCTCCCGTCCGCCTCGGCTCGGCTCGGGCCGTCCCGCCCCACGCTACCCCCGCCCTGCCCCTCCCCGCCCCGCCTTGTCCCGCTCCGCCCCGCCCCGCGCCCCGGCCACCCCGGCCCGCCCTGCCCCAACCCATCCCGCATCAGCCCACCACGCCCCGCTCCGGTCCGCCTCGGCTCGGTCCGGCCCGGCCCGGCCCGGCCCGGCCCGGCCCGGCCCGGCCCGCCCCGCCCCGCCCCGCCCCGCCCCGCCCCCGCCCCGCCCCGCCCCGCCCCGCCCCGCCCCCGCCCCGCCCCGCCCCGCCCCGCCCCGCCCCGCCCCGTCCGGACCCGCCCCCGCCCTCTACACCCCTCACACGCCCCGCGGGCGCCACTTCCAGGCAACTGGCTTCGCGAGAAGTTCTCATCGGCGGCGCTGCTCTGCGCGGCGGAAATAACGCGGTGGCCGCCTTCACGCCGCGCCGCCCCCGGCGGAGGCCCGCGCGCGCGCTCGACTCCCAGGGCCTTCCGAGAGGCGCCGCGCAGGGGGGTTCCCCGAAGGGGCGCCCGGCCCAGCAGCGCCAACGGCGACAAGGGCGGCCAACGATGCGCGCCGAAAACGCTCTGCTCTGGGGTTGAAGAAGAGATGCGGCTGTTGAGTTGTACACGATACAACATGCTCCGGCATTATTTCGTTGTTTCCCTTATCACGTTTTTAATGATCAACGTTTTGTTGCTGCAAATCAATGTTCAAAATAAGGTACCCGGAGAGGAGCTCAGGGCAACAACTGATATGACTGCAGTGCCTCTGACCGGGAAGTCCTAGGGTCGAGTCTCAATGGAGGCAATAATTTCGACACTAGCTAGATAGCTAGGTCTGCACAAGAATTCCAGCGGCCGGCTGCACCGATCGGTAGTTTTCTGTGGTTTCTCCGACCAACACCAAACGAATGCCAGAGCAGTACCCTAAAAAACGGGCCACGGACCGCGCGCGATCTTTCCTCCCTCGTTCTTGTTCTCTCCTCACCTCGTACTTACACATGCTTACACTCACATGAACTATACTACCACACATGATGGGAGAACGGTCGGGAATTGAGAGCTTGTACCGGCTGAGGCGGTGGCCCGCATATGGGAGATTCCTGGTTGATAAAAGCCCCACTAACCGATGGTAGGTCGACACTGGATCTTGCCACCCAACGGGGGAAGATCACCACCACACCTCCCGAGGGAAAACATTCACTACACTTACGGAAATAATGACCCTATCAGTTCCGGAGATCAAACCCATGGCCCAACGGTCCCGGCCAAAAAAAAACGATGCCCACCTCCACAAACCGCCCCGTGGATTTTTCTTTGTTTAATTCTGAAATCATGACCTCGGCGGGACATTGCCAGAAATATTGCTAGAAATTAGTATTACACTCCAATCCAAGAAAACTAGTCCTCGGCATTTTACTTCTGTAGGCCAACAAAACTGAATTGTCGTTTATTATTTGAGGATAACCTCAAGTTCGGGATCGGTACTGTAATCGGTAAAGGTGAATCAAAATTGTGGAGATAATCCTGAAGTGGGATTGACGCCTCTTAATTTAGAACTTCAAACATTTACAATTAGATCACAACTTCGGAAAAATCTACAAGCATACATAAATAATACGGAAAGTCTTTGAAATAGATTCTGCAAAAGCTGCGTCACGTCAATAAACTATTACAAATTTGACAAAACAGATAGAATTGTAGTTTAAAGTCATGACTTTTTTTTTCTCGGGGTCAGTTTTGTTAGGGAAAAATACAAAATATTTCCTATATCTTCTAATTCTAATTCTTTATTTGACAGGTCTTGGCAACATTAATTTCAACAACATTCCTTCAACCGTATTGAATCTTCAACATGTGTTTGTGAAAATGCTGATGAAACCGCTTTTCATGTTTTACGCGAATGTTCATCATACAATGACTTCCAAACGAACTTTGAATTGAAAACATGAAGTTTTTTAGTATTTAACAGTTCACGATACAGCTTAATTAAAATTAAAATATATCTTACAAAAGTTTCAAGAAATTTATCATAAAAGTTCATCACGAAGAAAAATATTAAAAATTAATATTGTAATCTTATTCCATATTGTTCCAGTAATTCTTTTAATCAGGTTTTATTATATTCAGTTACTCATTTCTTCAGTTATTCAGTTCATTCTTCATTGTGAATTCAAGTACTTATGTGTGTGTGTATGTGTATGTTTGTGTGTCTGCTATATTATTAAGTGAAGTCATCCCGAAGAATATTATTATTTTCTACTTTTAATATTACAAATTTTAATATTAGTTTTAGAAATAAATTGAAAGATGTGAAAAATGCGCTGGTGCAGCACAATTTTTAGCCCCAAAAATTTATAATAATAATAATAATAATAATAATAATAATAATAATAATAATTATTATTATTATTATTATTATTATTATTATTATAAAAATCCATGCAGTTGGGTCTCGTCAGGGTCGAAGTTTATTTCAGCTCCTCCTTTGGCACTGGGTCTCAGTGAGAAGGATTGTTGGTGCCCAAGGAAGAGCTGAAATAAACTTAAAATAAAAGAAAAAATAAAATAAAGGAGACCCCCTCCCCGGTAATGCTCTCGGTGGTTAAAGCAAGTCTTAAACAGCTCTCGCAATCTTCATGCAATTCTTCAGAGTTTCTGGATGTAGTTGCGCATGTGGCGCAGAAGCAAACACTGCCCTTTATCGAGAGGTCAATTTCATGAGAAGTTGGCGCACGTTACCCTCTTCAAATATATGTTTTATCATTTGAATTATTTCTTTTGTGCGCGATAGAATGGGGCTCGAATGCCTGATATACTTTCCCAAACAAGTAAGTAATTTCGTATTGCAAACAATGACATAAATGAAGTGCATTTCTTTACTTATGTATTTTTTGCTATTTTCAAAACATGAAAAACCATGAACTTTCTATGAACATGCGAGACTGATGTTAAAGTGTATTGTCATTACTCATAGCTGTGTAGGTAGCCACGTTACAGAAATAACAAATATTTCTTAGCAAGATTCGAATTTCATATCTCGCGAAATATTTGCTCGTTTTCAGCACTAATTGGATGGACGCGAATTTTAACGCGTCGGTTAAGACAAGTCACATTTCCCAGAAGAAATCTAGCAACTAATTCCGAAAAGGAGCGTGTAATCAGATATGTTAAACCACTAACGGGACCCTTTTCACCACACGGCTCGATAACTTCCATCTGAAGTGAAAATCACAGCGTTGGCATCACTGCCGGCCAGCTCACACAGCGACCACAGGAATGGCGGCGGGCCGTGCACGCGACGGCAGCAGCTTCCCGGAACGGCCGCGGGAGCGCCAGTGTGCCCGGGCCGGCGGCGGCGGTGGCGGTGGCGGAAACCGCAAGATGACCGGGGGTCGGTTCCCGCCCCGCAAATTGAGGCACCGGCGTCATCCGCTGCCGTCGCCGCCGCCGCCTCCGCCGCCTCCGCCGCCTCCGCCGCCTCCGCCGCCTCCGCCGCCTCCGCCTCCGCCGCCTCCGCCTCCGCCGCCTCCGCCTCCGCCGCCTCCGCCGCCTCCGCCTCCGTCTCCGCCGCCTCCGCCTCCGCCTCCGCCACCTCCGCCTCCGCCACCTCCGCCTCCGCCATCTCCGCCTCCGCCATCTCCGCCTCCGCCATCTCCGCCTCCGCCGCCTCCGCCTCCGCTTCCGCCGCCGCCTCCTCCTCGTCCTCCTCCGCCTTCTCCTCCTCCTCAAATAACAACGGCCGATCGAGAATAGGCCGTGGTGCGTGTCCCGATGCGTGGTGCGGAGGTGGCTAACGAAATGCCGTTCCATCTCATCAACGCCAGCCCTAAGACCTTCTTCCACGCCTGCGAGGGGTTGGAGGGAATAGAATAATACCCGACAGCTGCTTTAAAAGGAACCTGCATAAATGTGTAGTTTCTTTTACGTTTTAATGATTAAAATAGGCAACTGCATATAAAAGGCTGACACCGTCACACAATCGGTTTTGCTGAGAAACAAACAAATTTATGTTTAAACTCACATTCAGGATTACAGTGCTCCAGAATTTGAAAGATTATTTACGAGAGTTAAGGTTTAATGATGTACTAAACATTTTTCGACACCTCCGGATTCACAGCGCATTGAGCTCTTTGGTAAATTGGAATTACCGGATACTTTGGCCAAAGGATCCGTTGCATAAGTGGTCAATAGCATTCTCCGAACTGAATCGATGCCAACACAAATGTCCAAGGGTCTTAAGTGCAATCTCTACATCCTACATACCATCTCTTAAGAACAAATATCCATACCACATATTCCTAAAAAAATATTGCAGATTTATATCCTGACTGAGGACCCCTTAACGGGAATTCCTCCTCCATGTAATCGTATGAAAGTTTACATTTAAGTATAGTAAGTCTTTTATACATATGTATAGTTATATTTACTTTACTTCTGCAAATATATAAAAAGCATCTCTTAAGATTTTCAAAGAACTAATGCAAGGAGTAATGAAGCTACCTGGCAAAAGTGAGCTGTTGTAAGCAGTTATTAGTCACACTGGGATGATTGCTTCCAATAGATACGCATTCCAGAGGAGTAATGTGTTTTCATTTCGTCAAGCTTCCATATATTCCAAATTTAAGGATTAATTACTCTTTTGAAATAATTTACACATTTTTGAATTCCGTATCACATAAGGTATGAAAGCTAACAAGCTTGTTTTTTCTCTCATATAAGGCCGACACAACGGTAACAGTCATATGGCGTGTGGCGTTCCTTGGCTAAACAATATCAATTCGTTCAGTATCTAATTAGGACGGAAATTGTCTGAGTATTTTACATGGACACTGCAAATCTTGCACCGAATAAATCGCTTTCAAATCCGAGAACTCGTGTTTGGAAGTCAGCGTACTAAAACCCCAAAATAGATGTACAGACTAAGGCGATTGACATCTTCGCTAGAAATGGGGAACATTGAAGTTTTTGAAGCTAAATCAAGACGTGCTTCCTCTAATTTTAGGAGACGGCAGACTTTTGCACTAGACTGTATCATCAAGTTACCTTCACGTTCTTATTCAATAAAGTGTAGTAATTTCCCCTCCATTCCTTTAAAAACATCCACTTCCTAATTCAGACTTCATTTTCTCTCTCATTATTATGAGTTATCATTCGTTTAATGAACGTGCTATGATTCTTGAAAATAATAGAATTCTTGTTTCTCAGAATCTGTAAAGTACGCAATATACTTGGAAAATTAGATACCTATTCTTGAGATTCATTATCATTGCTTAAAAATATTTTGATGGATTTTACTTCCGAATACAAGTCATTTTTCCGAAAAACGACAACTTACATTTGTACGAAATTTGTAGCCTTCATTGGTGTTTTTATTTCCAATGATTTTCCTTTGAAATATTGAGAATTCATTTAATTTTCTGACCTCTGCACTTGTATTTAAAGCGAAGAATTGTATATTGTAAACATAAAGCTTCAAAGAGAAGTTTTATTGCTCTAATAAATTGAAGAATTTACCTTCTAACATGAATGCCTATATGTCATGAGGAAAGAAAAGTTATGCTTTAATTCACCTTTTGATTTATTAAATTAATTTTCCAAAGGATTCCTATTTCGCAAAATAAATAGTACGACCGAACATTTTATGTGTGAAAATAATTTTATAACGTAAAGGCAAAGTTTCAAAATAACACGCAATCTGCTGAATACATTACACATATTCATTTATTAACCACGATAATTCCGTTTCCATGTTTTTTTCGAAGACTAAGACAATTGTTCTCACGAAATAAACCTATCGTTAAAAATGCCTATCGTTCCTCTGCTCAAGGTTTCCTAAGCGGCCTCGCCCACTGAAGTTCTCGGGACCCCTCACCGGCGCTCAGGGCATCGTTGCACCTTAGCACTCCGAGGCCCACGCAATTTATAGCACCCTTCCCAGGAACGGCTCTTCTCAAATTTAGTAATAATAGGCCTTTTGACAATCCACGACCAAGATGAATCTGGGAAAGGTTTGAAACGAAAAGAGGAAATTGCATTAATTAATCTCCACCTGCTGGTAAAGTAACGCGGGAATTTTGTTTTCATATCTCGCTAGAAGGAAATTATCGAGAAAATGAACTTCATTTAGTGTTTTCCTTTAACAAAAATTTCCCTAAAAGCAAATGACGTAGGAATAGTTTAACTGTGACTAAGATAAAAGCAAGATTTTTTAAAAGTTTCTTAGTATTTATCCCACCACCACTAGCGCCAGCACCCCTCTGCATCCAAAAAAGTTTTATTTTTATTTTTTTGTAAATTAACATTATTTCATTTGAAAACAAGAAAATAATATATATTATCAGATTAATCAGATCCATCGGACTATCAGAAGTTTTTGACGGTTTGAGGAAATGACAATCTTTTCTCCTATCTGAAACAACTACGTATTTCCTAGATTTTTTTAAAAAAAATTAATTAACTATGTCCAAGCAATTGAAATAATATGAAAAATATCACAGCACGTGTTTTGAGTTTAACGTTTTGGATTTTCTCATGCTGGTATTCTAAGACACAGAAGGACAGTTCTTGTAAATTCGGGTCCAACCTGTTCCCCTTCATTTCTCCACATGTCGCTTATTCATCCCTCACCTGTCCCCGAACTGCTTTCTTATAAAATACTAAAAACTATTATCTCTCCTTAGCGTATGATATACTATAGAAAGGATCATAAAGTTTTAAAATATGATAATTAGTAACTAAATTCCAAGGTAAAAAATTTCTGGGTGATACAACGATGTATACAAATGTATAACAAACACTCAAATAAACGAACATACGTGTTGCAGTCATTTTCAAAGGGCATTTAAAGTCATAATTGTATATAGAGCCATAAACTAGGTGACTTAGCGATAGGGAAGTCAGTAACGTTATTACCTCGTCTGGTATTCTTACTCGATGGTATTTTAATGAACGAAAATCGTCAATTTTTGTAATTTATTATTTGCTTAATAAAGAGCCACTGGTCAATGCCGAAATCAGAACATTCTTTCAAATACATGTTTGCAAGCATTCAGGATTCAATTGACGGAGTCATATACTTTTCTAACGAGATTAAGACTCAGGTTTCCATCGACGAGATGTGAAAACAGGAATTTAATTTATCGACATCATTCACTTATATGATAAATATGTTATCAGTTCTTTGACGCAAATCCCAACGACATAACAACTAATTGAACTATATTGAACAATATATTATGTGTTTATTACTTTAATGTTGCTTCGCAGACTTTACCCCCTAAACCCTCCCCGCAGTCGTATGCTTAGCACGACCAATGCCAAGGAGTATTCTGTAAAATCGCAGAATGACTTTAGAATCTGTTAGTCATAGTCACCTGTCAGTCACTCATTTTTGTTCATTCATGCCATACCAGAATATTTCAACGTTCTTTATACGTCTCTGAACATATTACAAGATGTATATTCGAGCAAATAAAGTGTGCGATATGTTTTATCCAGTCCAGCATATTAATTTCGTTGTATGTGAAACTTAAAAAATTTATGCAACAAGTAACCAATGTAAAAATCGCATCCGAAGTATTGAGAAATCGGAACTAGCTGGACTCTTGCGTACATTCCACCCTTAGTAAACATGTTTTAAAAATTTAAAAACTTCAAAATATATCATAATTTTCAACTGTTAGACCCTTAACTGGACTGGTAGGCTTCCGCCACCTGTCTTGGGAATGCGCTTGGCTGCCTGGGAGACGTCGCAGTGAATGCTGTGGTGCCGACTTTCGCACTACAACCTCCGACACGGAGTCACCAAAAGCATTCTGTTTACTGAATGTAAACTATTACAGGCCAGTCATGAGTTTCTGTTGAAGCGTCAATTTAATTGTACATAGAATTTTCTTTCTGTTCATTTCCGATCATCCATGCATGCTTCAGAGTGAGAGTGCCCAGAATTAAATCACCAAGATTAGAAATGAAAGTTCAAAAGAATTTCATTTTGAAGAATACTGCTTAAAGAATCATGACTTGGGGTCCTCTTGTCAACCGCATTTTCTTCCATAGACGCTAAAACCTCCAGAATAGATAAAGCTCTTGTCGTTGATCTATCGCAGGTAATCTGTCACATCAAATTCTCATGTCCGTTTTGAAATCGAATGTATTTTTAATTTCCCGTACACATACGTATATACAGAGTAGTATAGAGAAAGTTTTGTAATGTTGCGGAAAATCGATTTCGAGATTTTAACGGAAATACCCATTTTGGGGTCCCCTGATACCGAAAAAGTGTTTGTTTTAAATATCCGTCTCTCTGTCTGTCTGTCCGTCTGCCTGTCTATCAGTCCGTCTGTCCGTCCGTCTGTAAACACCAGTTGCGCTTTCATGCCAAGGATTTTTTTCCAAATTGAAGAAACCCCAGTCCATCCAGCTTGAGTTCAATCTCCATTCAAAATAATATTTGTTAGTAAACAGTTTAAGTACCTTCTATTACTGTCTATATGCATAAAAACTCTTAATTATTCACAAGAATCATGAGGAAGAAAATTAGAGAGTATTTTTCTCTAATTCTATATTTTATTATGCTATAAATACAATATAAAGACAAAAATTAAATTTAACTCTTTTTTTTTTTCTGAGAAAGGCCTCTACTTATAACGTTCAGGCTCAGCTCGCCTGGACGTACGTATAGGCAACCCTTCCAACTTTTGCAGCCCAGCACCACATAGTACGTATGCATGCTGTGCTTTCTGGAGGTTAGTCCGTTCAAACTAGTATCTCAGACAAAATCATTTTGTGAATAGTATTAATAATATAATAATGTACTTGGTCTGTTGGAGAAATTATTGAAAGTTTACTCATATTTTCAGGGAATGTGTACTGCAAATAATGCCAGGTGTTGTAGATTGCTAAATTACCATTCAAGACTCATATTTCTTTTTCAAAAAAGTATAACTAAATTATATATTTCTTTGGAGAAGGTGGGAATTTACATCTATCGCTGTATTACTCTCAGGATGCGACCGACGTTAAGTGTTTTCGGCCATTTTCCCCCCCGTAAAAGGTATATCTTCAAATGCAAATTTTGACCTACCTTTACAATTTAACTCAGGATGATACGAAATTTTACAGTATTTAAAGGGTTCCCTTGTCCTACTTGCGCATATTCCTTTTATGTAAATGGATTACAATTTTGCAGCTTTCGTATTATTCGACTTGAATTAGGTTGAACACATGAAGGATATTAATAAATTCATAATTTATTGTATTTAGTGTTTACCGACGTCGATGACGTGTCTGAAACTCGGTGGATTGAGATGTTACAAAATTCCCTATCGAAATTTTCAAGTGCCTCCGGTATCTAAGAACGCAAGTTTGAGAGATTGATTAGTGATTCCAGGCGCGTCAACCGCTAATTTTATAAGTCCCGTAAGAGTTGTGCATGTTTTTTTGTCGAAAGATGATCTTTCCCTGCTGAATGGTGAGATCCGGTGCTGACCTACCGCCGGCTAGTGGGGTTTTCCCCAACCGGGTATCTCCCACCAGCGCTGCATCGTCCCAGCCGGGACAAGCTACTAAGCTCACGGCAGGTCCCCCGGCATGTGTGGTAGTGTATGTGTTTGTGCAAGTAAGTGTGAGGGTGTGTAAGTAACGGGAGAGGAAAGGACAAGGAAGAAAGTCATTTGATTAAATTGATATTTTTGTTGTTGAGTTACTGAATTGAATTGTTGCCTTACTTTAATGCTGAGACTCAGGCCATGAGGCTTGCTCTTCAATCGGACCACGCAAATTTCGCTACGCTCCTTTCACCCACTAGCGGAGAAAGGAGGTATTTCTTGGGTGACGAAACTGGCGCTTTAAATTTAGCTCAGAGGCTTGGTTTAGGCTTTAGGATCTTTTACATGGGACAGCCGGCTTTACTTCCTCTCCGAAGGAATGCGTACGAAGGATTTTTTTCGCCCTTAAAAACCCACTTCTTCGATCGGTTTTCAATCCACGAAGGGTATATCAGCCAGATACGCTGTTACACCATCGCCGCCGTAGCGATCTTCGGGAAGTCGATGACGGAACGTGACTCCCTAACGGTTGAGAATTTCCCGACCGAAACCTTGAAGCGCCCCCTGCATCCGAGAGCGGCAGCGTCGGAGGCTGCTCCGACGGCACAATCGGCGCATCTGGCAGCGGCGGCGGCTGCGCGTAACCGGGAAACCCAGAAGGGGCTCGCTCGCGGAACCGCGTAAGCCACGCGGCACGTGGCCCCGCCGCCGCCGCCCTCTCCGCCACTCGACGCGTCGTGGGCCGAAAGCAGGACGCCAGTGAATGCCTTCCGCGAATCCCCTAGCGACGACGCCGGCCGACCCACTTGCCCGAGGCGCAGTGCAAGCGAGAAGAGACGGCGACGGCGAGGGTGGACGCGGCCCGAGGGGGGGGGGGCGCTTGTGTCCGCGCGCGCTGCCAGTGCCGGCCGCGTCTCGGGTTTTCTTGGCGACGTCGGCTGGTGGAAACGGTGGCTATGTTTATTATGCTCAGGGCGTTGGCTGCGACGAGTGCGGCCAGGAGCGGTAGTTGTTATGAAGGAAGGAGCGAGAGGCATAACGGACTGACCGTTTAGTTCCTGAAAGGAGTCGCGAATACGAGAATTCGCGTACTGCCATGGGACTTTTGTTGGAATGCCAGGTGCAATAGAATGTAAAAAGTATTGCCAATGAAAGTACACAACATAAGCATATGGAAATACTCTCCTAGTATGACTTGGTTTGTTATTTTAAAATTGCAGCGGAAGATTCTGATAGTAAAGAAACACAGATGTCCAGAGGGCGGCCAGGAGCTAGTGAAAATTTTGAAATAGCCTAAATAGAACATTTTACTTAAGCAAATATGTTCAATTTCTGATTTTCATATTTTTTACCGAAAGGAAATTATTACACGTCATTTAGGAAAGAGGCTCTGCAAGACATCTAGCAACACAAAAACAATAGAACTCATTAATTGCATAATTATAGTTAGAATTGCATTCTCCTTGAAGTAGGTTTTGTTTATTTACTAGTAAAATGTTTAATGCAAAAAAGGCCGAAAGACTAGTGTCTCTTCATTTTTTAGGCTGCGCACGCCTATGTATTTGCGTACGTATATGCGCCTATGTATTTGTTGGCGAATGACCATCCGTGTGGCTTCAACGTATGATCTCTGCATGGAGGCAAGACAAAATAGTATATTCAAACTAAATATTATTTTAAAGTTAGTGATGGTATCATAGCAGATAATGTTTTATTATTATTATTAGAGCCCACTACAACCAAAGTGCTCTAAGTTACATTTTTTTCGAATTTAGAAGATACGTACAAGATTTTTATAATTGATATATTTTCACTGATGATATTACATTTTTCCTCATACTTTTTTTCGAAACCTTATATAGAACTTTTACAACTAAAATATAATGCTTTCATAATTATGTTTAACTTTTCGGTAAGCCATTGAAATCATGTCTTCGGAGATAATTTTGTTTAAGAACTCAGAAATTTTTCCATACGCGTTTCATGGATAACTAGATATATCTTTTGAGTCTCAATTTATTTCTGAAATAATGTTTTAACGACACTGCATTGAAATATTGCAGTGCATTTTGGCTTTTGTTACGGCATTATCTATACCAGGTTATGAGTACTTTTGATCAACATTGAATTATTCTTATCATTGATAAAATTTTAAGAAATGTCGATTTCAAAATTCTGTTTTGATTTTCATATACTTAACCGATCACAGTTGAAATTTTGGGTATATATTGATAATTTTATGATGTTATGATAACTAGAAGCCTGCAGCAACGCAAAAATACAGCTGAGAAAAACCGCACAAAATGATTTTCCACGGAATAGCACGCAAGATGCTTAAGAACTGCAAATAAAATACTCTTCACGAATACTGCGATAACATATAAAAAAATTGCTGTTTCCAAACGCAATTCGTGAATGGCAAATATTTAATGTCAGGCGGTGTCGACCTTTCGTTCGGATGACCGCTGTGCATTAATGAGAGAACAGTGAATTAAATATGAAAATTGAGTCGGAACGAGCAGAATGAAAAAAACGCAGAATAACACAATCAAATATTTGCATTTTCAGTCAAAATTAATACTGTTTCATTGTTTTTGTATTTCTCCCGAGCTCCTGAGCATCTAAAGAAATAATAAACATATCTCATATTGTCGGAATCAAAAATGTTTTCTTTCAATTTATAGGCTCTATGCAAAATGGTGATACAAATGTTTACAAAAGTAACAACCGGAGCACTGGTAATATCGTTTCCTACTATCCTCCATAAGCATTCATTCCAGAAAGAATAGAACGCTATAGAAATTAAGTTCCGTTTTTAAAACAATAAGCTGCCAAAATATAAAAGGTGGTGATTCTACAATTAGTAGAACAGTAGAAGAATGGACGTATTAATATTACGAATAAATCAGGCGTTCTACATAAATTTAAGAATATTATTCGACTGTCGCTGTTTTCTGATTTACTTCAAATGTTGTTATGCTTGTTTTTATTTTTTCCTGAGGGCTAGAAAATCTTTAGAAGTAAAGAATACTGCCCCTGCTGACTGGCACTGAAGTTAGGAGTGGAGTGGGTCAAGATGGGCTGAGACGAGGTGGACGGTAAGTTGAAAGGACGGTAAGTAGAGTGGAGCGGAATGAAGAGAAAGGGTAGAATGGGGCGTAGCAGAATATAATGGGATGGAATGGAACAGAGGAAGGCAAAGCGAGAGAGAACAACGGTTTGGAGCGGACGAGAATGGAGTGGAACAGACGTATTCAGATTTCATCTCGCGGTCAACGTTTCCTAAGGCATTTCACTCCAAAAAGCCATAGCGCGATTGCATCCTGTTCAGTTTTCCTTGTGGCTCCAAGGAATAGCTCGGATGCTTCCAAGATAGGTCTTTGAACAAATGCACCCTTTATTGTTCATAATGTCTTATTCTTGTGTTGAACTAGTCCCATAAAAAGGAAGGAAATCTTTGTTTTCGAAATAAAACTACTTAATATTATTCATTTATTGAAACTGATTTCTACACATTCCGTGGTCTGTTTCAATGTGATCTCCCCTAAAAAGTTACAGAAATAAATAATTAAGTTAGATACATACATAGTTTTGAAGATTTTACCTTATTCACCTGGGTTTGAGATCTTTCTCTCAAATTATGCGAAAACATCTTGCGTTACTCAGGAATGGAAACTGACTAATTTGATTCCTCTTCCCCCGTCTCAAAACACAAGTCGAGATGGAATCGGGTTACGCCTTCTCAGGAAGCCAGTTAATAATTTAATTGAATTTGTGCCAAGGAGAGCTTGAATTGAATTGATGTCTTATTTTACGTGGCGAGGCTCGGGCCATCAGGCCTGTGCTCTTCCGTCTGACCACGCAAATTTCGCTACGCTCCTTTCACTAACTAGCAGAGAAAGGAGGTATTTCTTGGGCGAGAAACAGACGATTTAAATTTAGCTCAGAGGCGTCATTTAGGCTTGAGGATCTTGTACATGCAAGTGAATCTACTAACGGGACAGCCGGCTTTACTTCCTCTGCTAAGGAAGGCGTGACGAACGATTTTTTCGCCCTTAAAAATCCACGGCTTCGATCTGTTTGAAACCTCGAACTTGGGTTTAACAGTCCGATACGTTTACCGTTACAGCATCACCACCGCGAGTTCCGTATTGCAGTGCGTCTGCGAATGAAATCTGACCACCGGATGCAATCGACCGATTCCGAGTGAGCAGGGCAAGGCAGATCCAAAAAGGAACGGAAAACAACGTGAAAGAGAGAATTGCTTCCGAGCTGATCTGGATCTGCAGGGACGACGAAGATCATCTTAGGACAAATTTGATTTGGACGGGACAAGTCAGATCGTGTTTGGGCGGGACGGAACAGAAACGAGCTATACTACAATTGAAACACAGTGGCACTTCAAGGTCACTAGGTTGGCGGTGAGGGGGCTTTATCCCCCTATCGGGAGTTTCATTACGTCTTAAAAATTTGGTATGCCGCTCTGTTCAAATGGGGGTATACATCAGTGGATCAAATTCAACCGCTGTCAAGAGGACATTGCTGGCGACAGACTGTTCTAACAGGGAGTTTTCCATGGCTTCTCCCAGCAATAACAAGCGAATGAACGGGCCGTATATAGGGGGCGAACGGTGTGAGGCGAGTCAAGGCGGGGCAAAGGCCAGGCTTGGCGGGCAGAGCGGTACTGGACGGGGCGGTGCGTGGCGGGGGGCGGAGTAGGTCTGGCCGCGTTGGCCGCGTGCCACTTCCGGAGCGCTCTCGTAATCGCGAGGGGGCGGGGCGGGGCGCGGGGCGGGGCGGGGCGCGGGGCGGGGCGGGGCGATGCGCCGATGAACCTGTTCTTCGCGCTCAAACGAGTCCACGCGTAGTACTCGTACGCTGCAGCAGGTGTGCGCCGCGCCGCGCCGCGCCGGCGACGGAGATGAAGAGTTGGCCCCTTTGAATGAAACAGGGCGACCGCGTGGCTCAGCCTGAACCCCGACGCTGCACCGCGGGGACAGCGGGACAAGTGAGGCTTCGCCCGTTTCAATTGCCAGGGCACATTGTGCCTAGCCGCCACGGACGCTTGGAGCAAAGTCGGCGCCTTGGCGCACAGCGCAACGTAAATAGTGTAAATAGTGTTTTTAGGGTGTATATAGTGTCGTGTGAAAGTGCGTGTGTCAAGTGTAAATAGAACCTAGTGTGAATGTGCGAGTGAATGAAAAAAATATATATCCAAGAAAACTAAACCAATTAACATGAAATAAAATACGAATACAGTTTTGTGCAAATCTTAGGTTGCCGGCCAAAGTGCTGGCTTCATCCATAGGTTAAGTTAGAAATACTCGTAAGTTAGTAAGTAAGCACTGCCCCCTTCTTTGCCGCATAAGCCAAAGAGCTGCGGCGCATGTACCCCAACATGACAATAAACTCCCGCCTCGTCAGGGCTACTGGCGGGGGGAAAGTTGAAAAACACCGCGGGGACAGACGCCGCTGAGATGTCGCTGTGAAGGAGGCGCACTTTAAGCTTTGCCCTTCTACGCGAGGACCGCGGGTCGAACTTCGATCGCTCCATATCGAACTTGTGGCTGTCACAACATACAGGATGTCCAGACAGGAATCGTCGAAACTTCAAAAATAAGCTCTTAAGATAATCTTATGCATTTTGTCTAATAAACTCGTTGTATATTCCGAATGGATATTCCCAATGTACACAATTCGACTGCTTTTTTTTATTTCTGGGTTAATTGTTCTTTCTGAACAAAAATATTCAATTATTGGGAAAATAAATAACATTTTATATGTTTCTGAAGTAGTTGTATGTTTCTACAATGCTAATTTTTACATAGAAAGTATATTTTCAAACCAACATTCGAGTACTTATTGCGGCTCAGCCGTTCGGAATATCCGAGGAATTTATTAGACAAAATATGCTTAAAATTGTCGTTAGTGCTTATATTCCACGTTTCGGCGTTTTCCCCCCTTTACACTGTATACACGAAGATTTTCTCATAGTTCGTTCGAATCTCCAGCAAATAATTTCATTGAAGGTTATTAAATTGTTCCAAATACATTGATAACAGGCATAGATGTGAGCAGCTTAAAACAAGACTGAAAGGTCCAACTATATTTCTGGGTCCCTCCAGGCCCCTTTGTCCATGAAACATTTTTATGTAGGTTTGGAATATTTCACAGGTAAATAAATAAATTATAATGTAGGGAGAAACAATATTAGCTTTAATTATACATTTAATTTGTACAATTGATTTCATGTCGAACCTTCTACAGGAGAGGTTTGTAGAGCCTCTTCTCCAAATGTCTTCACCGAAATGGCGGCTTAAAAAGGTGAATTTGTAGAATTGTTCGTATTAATGAGAAAATGATTTATTACGTAGGGGTACGGGGCTCCTTTTGATAATTTCAGGAGGACCCTCTCCTGGTCACACCTAGACTCACTCCTATGATTACAAGGCGGTAAAGGTAACAAGTCGGCGGTACAAGGTAAAAGTCGATAATATTGCAAGTAACGGTCATAGCCATGTAAAAAACAAATAAAACAAATGTATATTTTCCTACAGGTATTTCGTTCTCTATATACGTCCGTTTCAGTGTTTAATTGGAGTTCAAATAGATTGTATAAAATCCAGAAATATGCAAGTTTGGGAAAGAAGTGAAATTATCAATTGTGTCTTGGATGAGGATAGTTCGATTATGGCCAATAAACAAATGCACTTTTCGATTTAGTGTTTTACTTCGACCCCTGGTAGTTTTCTTTGACGATGTCAGACATCTCGGTAATGTAATATAAATATGCACGGTTTGAAATGGTAAACTTTGGAATGGTTTTTAAAGATTCGATAAACATTTTCAACTTGAAAATATTTCAATGTCTTCAATCAAAAGGAATGACAGAAGCAGAAAACACTTCGTGATACATGAGAAATGATATACTACAAAACGAAGATACCATCAATAATAGGAAGAATCTAAATCAGCAGCACCCATTGTCAACAAAGGCTGGATAAGCGTACATAATTTCTGGATAAGAACATTTTAGACAACAGTCTAGATATGAAGTTTGGTTTTAAATTCCCAATTCTCAAGTACCTCGTTTAGGTTAGTAAATAGGTTACTAAAGTATCTCGTTTAGGTTACTAAAATAAATATTAGTAGATTGCTTCTTGGCGACTTCTGCATTCAATTGTATGTTCTTAATCTAAGTACTATTTGCTTAATGTTCTTGCTTTGAATATATTCCATAGACAGAATGTATGAAAAAATTAAGCATCAAAAATAGATTACATGCCTAGTAAATGCATATACAATAAGTATAATAGAGATTAATTTAATAATAAATTAATATTTATTGAACATTGATTTAAATATATTTATTCGGAAAATCTTTTAGTTTTGTCAGCCTATACATAAACAAAGAATGGTAATGGAAACATTTTATGTATAATATTTTGTTCAGGTCCACTGTTCTATGAATTGCAATTTTAACTAATAGAGGATATTCCTGCTACAGTTCATTTCCCAAAAGCGAATATTGCAGTATTTCGATTGAAGAAAGCTTCAAGATTTTTAACGCTATATAAACAAAGTATAGTGTTTCTTATGAAAACAAATTGAGTCGAACATTTTAATTGTAGAACTTGTATTGGCAAAAACAAATGCAATTCTTGTACCCTCGCATTCGAAGTCTGGGTTGGAAAAAATAACCAAAGAAACCAAGAAAATGGTTTTATCCCACATTCTCAGAACTGAGGTCTAATAAACACGAGCAACAACAACATGAGAAATGTATTAAAATGTGTTGAAACATTAGAAACCGCAACTAATTCAAGCCGATTCTCTGAATTATGAAGACATAACTGCTAAACAAACATCCCTTGGATACAGATTCGTGCGTTACCTTTCATTAAATTAAACAAACAATAAGTTTCGTTAACACCATCTATGAAGAGAGAGAAATGAAAATGTTCTCAGAAGATTAATCAATAATTCATATCCTTTCTACCGAACTCATTTCTGCGAAATTTTAATGAAATGGCATTTCTCGTTAGCGTCCCTTGAGGTCCAGTGCTGCGTTTTCTGGAACGGTCTTATTTTTCTCCCAGCCTCTCATAGAGGAAGGAACCTCGCTCCTTTTCTCGTTTTCTAGAATGCGATAAAGAAGCCAGCCTTCAGGCAGCGGGGGTTCCACATTCTACAGACAAGCACTCAAACGGCGAAGTGTCTGGTTTGGCTTTCGTGTCCAACTAGGGACTCATTACTTGGTGTTAGCCGGGTTATTATGGCCGCGCTGTCAACGCTCTCGCCGCGGCCCTCGCGCGGCCGGCCAGCAGCGCCAGGGCCGTGGACGGACGCCGCGAGAAAGTGGGCGCGGACCCCACGGACCCCCCCCCCCCCCACTGGGGCTGGAAGTTCAAGTCGCCTTACGAAAACAAAGCCTGCACCATTCTCCAATTACAGGCTAAGTGTTGTCACGTTTGATAGCAGATGAATTGCGTGCGCGTGGGTGGGTGGATGGGGGGGGGTCGTACAGGTGGGTAGTTTCTATTGATTTTAAACCAAAGACAATTCAAATAGAAAAGTTCAATTTACCCCATAATTAAATTATATTTGAGTGACATAAAGCTAACCATTCGTGTAACTTCTTAAAAGTCGTAATGTTTTGCAAGTATAATCAAAACATTTTTGAACTAATAATGAATACAGTAGTATTTCGTGCACAAAAACAACCTTAAAGTCAAGAAATTCGAACCGTCATGTCGAACTCATAATTCGACAATTGTATTCTCTACAGAGAGTTGATTTATTTTATAAGCGAATGACAATTTATCATAGAGAAAAAAAAGGGGAACAGGAAAGAAAATCATCGACTTAAAATAATGAAAACGTTTAATAACATATGGTCAATACATCATATAACACACGGAAACATTGCCCTTGCTCGATTTTCAGCTCACTCCACGAAGATCACACGACATCATCTGTTAATTCAGGGAAGACGCCCTGGCGCAGAGGGATGCGAACGCTACCGGCGACAGCTCGCACGCACGCACGCACGCGCGCGCGCGAACGCAGCACGCACGGCGAGGCGGCGGCGGCGGCGGCGGCGGCGACGCTGCGTGCGGGCCGGCGCGGCGCCGCTGCCGGCGGACGCAAAAAAAGAACAGCGCGGCGGGTTGTTAGCAGTTTCCGAGAAGCGGCAAATTGTTGGGAGGTGCAATGCAATTTCCTGTAATATACTTCTTGCGTCTCCCTCCCGTCAGCGCCGTAGCCCGGCTGCCCCGCACACCCGCCTGCGCCCCGCCGCCCTCACCACAACCGCCCGCGCCTCACCGCCCTCGCCCTCGCCAACTTCATCCCCACGTCCCGCGACCCCGCGTCGCCCGCGTCGCCGCTGTCCACGCCCCCGCCGCCCACGCCCCCGCCGCCCTCGCCCCCGCCGCCCTTGCCCCCGCCGCCCTTGCCCCCGCCGCCCTATCTCCGCCGCCCTCGCCCCCGCCGTCCTTGCCCACGCCGCCTTCGCCCCCACCCCCGCCGTCCTCAGCCCAGCCCCCACCACCTCCTTAGCCGCCCTCGCCCCCGCCGCCCGCGCGCCGCTACACATTGGGCCAAATGAGTATAGTTCGCACTTAGCTAAATTTTAAGGTAAAGAAAAAGTAAACAAAAACAATAGAATAAACCTATTACATTCGAAATGAAAACGTTTTCGAGATAAAACGTGTTAATGAATTCTTCACGACATAAAGCTGTTAAATAGAGCTGACAAACAAATAGGAATTATAATTGTAGTTTTTGGCCTCTACTGGAAAGCTATTAAAAACAGAACAGTGAGACCATAAAAATGAATTTCTTGTCAAAACAATTTAAAGCCGACACAATTAAGGATTCAAATATTATGCGATTATGCTTCATTTGCGTTAAACACTAAATAATGCCTGCATATAATGTTACATATATTACCGTCAAAGACAAAAGTTAAATCAAATAGAAATCTCTTAACCACTAATGAACCTTAGAACATTCAACGGACCCCGTTTATTTAGTACTGTTCCATTTTCCAAGTATATAGTTAAAATGTAGAACGTAGCAAAAGAAGATCGAACGCCACATTCAAACTGACCCCCTTGTGACCCACTGTGCCGTCCGCCGCCAGCTCCTCCTTTTTTGTGCTGTGTTGTGTTGTGCGTTTCGCCGCGTGGCGTCGCCGACCGCGCGCTGGCAGCGGGGCCTTTGTGGTGAGGCCGCGGAAGGCATCCTCCGGCCTGCGCCTAACCCGCCCCGCCCCGCTCCTTCCCGCCCCGCCCCGCTCCACCGCTCCGTTCTCTCACAGCACAGCACCGCACCGCACTGCCCCCTGCCCCACTCCACTCTGCCCCACCCTGTCCTGCCCCCCCTGCCCCTCCCCGTCCCTCCCTTCCCTGCCCCGCTCCGCATCACCTAACCACGCCTCACCCCGCCCTGCCCCGCTCCGTCACTCCGGCCCCGCACCGCATCGCATCGCACAACACCGCACCGCTGCATCCCTCCCCGTCACGTTCCATCCCTCCCTGCCCCGCTCCTCCCCGCCTCGCCCCGCTCTACTCCGCCCCGCCCCACACCGCACTGCACCGCACCTGACTGTCCCGCACCGCAATGCACCGCCCTGCCCTTCTCCGCTCCGCCCCGTCCTGCCCCGCCCCGCCCCGCCCCCCCCCGCTCATGCCCAGCTCCGCCCCGCTCCACATATCGCGTCGCGCCTGCCACTTTCTCCTCCGCTCGACGGCCACCGCGCGAGGGCCGCGCTGACCCCAAGGCACACGCCCTCGCGGAGAAGGGGCGCGTCGCTCCTTGCTCAGCTGCCCCGGTTGGTCCCTCGCACTCTTCATATTACGTCCTCCCTCATTGGATCACGACCCTCCGGCTGAATTGGTTAGGGACAGCATAGCCACTGCCTCTGCAGCGGGTTTCACAGGGAGGTCCTAATAGCGGATTTTCACCACTAGCTAGACAGATCGAAATCACTGCAGTCTGGAGAAGAATTCTAATGACCGGCTGCTCCCATCGATGGCATTGTTTCTTTTTTCGATGAATACCAGGCGAATGCTGCAACAAAACCCTGGCCATGGACAGCGTGCGATCTTTCCTTCCTCTTCCTTGTCCTATCCCCTCCCCTTACACAGACACATACACTCGCACAATATTACGTGCACAACACTACCACTCATATCGGAAGATCAGTCGGAAGCTTACTGCTTCTCCGGTCTGAGGCGGTGCCCCGCTGGTAGGAGATACCTGGAGGGGAAATTCTCCCGCAAGCAAACATGTCGGTCGGCCCCGTATGTCACCGTCCAGCGAGAGAGGAGCACCGCCACTTCTCGACTCAAAACATCCACTTTAGCAACGAATCTAATGACCGTAACACTGCAGGGAAATATTAATCAATCAATCATTCGATCATGCCCCCCGCGAGTTCTTATCATTATTCTATTTGTTTATAAAAGAAATCCTTTAAAAAAGTAGATCTTCATTGGAAAGTCCAGTACCGGAAAACGATTGGCAAAATTGAATCTGCTTAAAGCAAAACTTAAATACGTTCTTGCAATCACGTGACATACAGTTTTTACTTGTTTTATTGATAAAAACAACCAAAGAATCAGAATCTCAGAATTCTGAGCAACTAAACTTTTCCCTAAATATTTCTCATATAGTATAGAAAGAGTCACGGTGTTAGAAGACACACATGCGATAAATCGTATTGTTCTTTGCGTAATTTATGGAATTAACGGTTATACTAGGTCGAACATCGTGCGCAAATACGTAAACTTCTGTAAAATTTGCACTAATTATATGCTCTCTCACCGGCTGAACTTATCTCAGAACCAATGTTATCACTTACTCTGTAGCGAATCTGACAAGGAGTCCTTCGGTTCGAGGGCCGACGGTGGCGTATCCTGGACATTAGCCACACCGCTAGCGGGATGCAGCCGCTGTCTGGAGGACAAAACCCTTGGGGTCGGTAATCTGATCGGCAATTTACCGATCATTATCAAGCAAATACCGGAGCAGAAACCTACACACAGGTCACAAAACGCGCGCGATGTTCCCTTCCTCTTCTTAGTTCTATCCTCTTATCTTACACACATAGACACACTTCCTGGACTACACTATCAGTCATGTCGGAAGTCCGATCGCAAGCACAGATCTTATCGCGGTTGTAGCAGTGCCTCGGGAGATACCTGGAGAGGGAAGTAGCCCACAAACCGACGGGTCTGTGGGGTGGAACTCCGCAACCTCCCGTAATAAAACATACCCTAAACGGGAGTAACGACCGTGCAGTTGATATGCTCGGACGCTTCAATCAACGCCTTCCGCTGTCACATCCTTCTGCGAAGTGCCGTCTCGGCCGCACACTCTGTTGCCGGAAATATCCCCGTTTGCTGTTGTTCGCGTGGAGTGTAGTAAGAACGTGTTCGTATTGGATTAACATTTGAAAACAAATATCATCTTTGAAAAGCTTTAAACCGGGAGAGATGGCTCAGGGTATCAGCTGATGTCACTGCAGTACCTCCGATCGAGAGCTTCTATGATTCGAGTCCCGCCGGTGGCAGGATTTTTGACACTAGCTAGGACGCTTACCAAGGTCGAAATCAGTCGCTGTCTGGAGGACAATTGTAGCGGCCGCCTGCTCTCCGTGGTTTTCCGTGGTTTCTTCGATCAACACCAGGCGAATGCCGTAGCAGTACCCTACCAAAAGGGGCCACGGACCGCCCCCTACACAAACTTACACTTATATGAACGACACTACCACAAATGCCGGGGGACTGTTGGGGAGCTTAAAGCATGTCCCGGCTGGGGCGGTGCCCCACTGATGGGAGATATCTGGTTGGGGAAAACCCCGCTAGCCGACGGTAGGTCCAGGATCTGGCCATCCAGTGGCGTAGACCACCGCCACCTCCCGAACAAAATTAGACTACACTTAAGGGACCAATCACCTTAGCCGTTGTCACACCGGACTCACTGGTAATCAATGATTCAATCGAAAAGCTTTGCGTGCCAAGAACTCACAATCACTATGAATTTTGTGCAAGAAGAGAAGTTTTTTGGCGAAAAAATACGTCATTTGTCTACGATGATTTCGTTCTTTCAAAACTGAAAATTAATATATCACCAAAGAATAAAAGCAATGCATAATTGGAAATGAATGAGTGTTTCGACAAACGTGATGAAGCCTCAATTCATTCTCTAATCAAAAATAATAACTTTCAAAGCTGAAAATTAATAATTCATTACAATAACGTGAGTTAATAAAGCGGAATCGTTTTGTAGATTTGATATACAATTTCGATGAGTAAAGGCTAATGAAACCAAACCATTGAACAAAATTAACGTATACAAAATTGAATATAATTAACGTATATTTGAATTTTTAATACAAAAATAAATATCACGTCAATCCTGCAAATGTCAAAAGGAAACACATGTTTGCTAAAATTATATTTTCCGTTCAGGCAGGGTCTCATGGAAGGAAACCAGGCAGAGAACTGAGTTAGGGTGATACTTTCACGTTTACGTGCTCCACTGTAATGCCTTACTGAGCTGAACAAAGATAGTGTTTGTTCTACACGCGAGGAATATCCTATGTAGATCAAAAACACTAACTCTACAATGTAGCTCCAAGTAGAACGCGCACCGTTCAAATACACAAACATGGCAGAAGATAAATCGTAGTTGGAACTAAAACAACACCAGCTTATTTCTAGATCTTTCATCGGGAGAGCCCAACAGCTTTTGGGAGAAGGTTTTAGATGACTTGATCATCGGAGGTGTCTGGCCCAGTTATGACATTGTAATATTTTTCAGGGTTATTTGTTTATGAACGTGGTTTATTATGAATTTGATAATTCAACTTTCTCGTCATAATACTACATACTTTCGTAGTAAAGTATTCTTTTGCTGCGGTAAAAAACGGCAATTTTTCCACAGAAAAACTCGTATTGTGGGGGTCTTGATATTAAAAACGTGGATAAATCATGTACACGTAAGCTTCCGCGGCTCGAATCCATGAATTCTCGGCTATCCGGGAGACGCCGCGTCGTTGGCTGGGGTGCCGACGTTTCGCCTGACATGTCGCAGGCTTCCTCAGGGCAGCGACCTGAGGAAGCCTGCGACATGTCAGGCGAAACGTCGGCACCCCAGCCAACGACGCGGCGTCTCCCGGATAGCCGAGAATTCGTGGATAAATCATGCTCCTCTCGGTAAAAAAATTACTTTCTACAACACAGAGTAGTCATAAATCATGTTTTGTGGATTCAAAATACCGAACATTTTATTAATTTCTGTATACCTGTCCTTTCGTCCGTCTGTGCTCAACACTAGCGACTAAATCGTTCAAAGGATTTTTTTCCAAAATTGATATTCTACAAACGATTTGATAGCATATTCGATATGGATTTTTAGATTTTAAGCGTCAATATATATATATATATATATATATATATATATATATATATATATATATATGAGGCCTCAACATTTAAAAAAAGTTTTCTAAAATGGTTCCAGATTTTTTATTTAACTTTTTCCAGGAATATAACAAAATACTTTTAAAATATGATGCTGGTCCCATTGTCATTGTATTCTGAAAGATCGAAAATTGAAAAAAATTGACATGGCAAA